>JAQQAC010003584.1:18650257-18718007 GCA_029783875.1 Phataginus tricuspis | reverse complement strand
TGTCTTTACAAATCAGCTTTCTTTAAATATTTGAGTATTTATGCAGAGGAGTGGCTGAGGACTGCAGGGGTAAAGCGTAGAAGAAAGACCTCTGGAAGGAGAGCTTGGCCTGTTCTTAGGTCTAAGCACTTTAGCGTTGTCCCCAAGTTCATGTACAATAGTCAGCAAATCAGAAACCCTAAAGTTAATTTGAGCTGATTTTTCAGAAAATGGGGCCTTGAGCAAGCCCCTTGGGAAGTCTCATCCTAATACTTGCTTATCCAAGTATTTCTTTAAGCCACATTTTTCACTCTTGAGAACATTTCTGGGAAATCCAGTGTTCTCCATGTCCTTACCTTAACAGCAAAGGTTGATTATTCCCTAGCATATGGAGTCTCATAACGCAGCCTGGCTAGGAGTCTCTTAATCTGTCTCTGAATTTGAGGAATGGAGAAACATTATCTTGGCACCTAAATTCTCCTCCTTATTTATTCTTTATTTTAGGTATAAAAATTAAGTTCTCTTTTTTCATTTTAAAGTAAGTATCTACTATAATACACATATTGATTTATAAGATTTGTGTACTTATTATACTTCAGTAAAATAATTACCTACTGCCCCTTAAAACTTAGACTACCCATGGACAGAATGGATGGCTGATTATGGGATAAAATTTGAGAGGAAACAGAAAACTGTATCCGGTTAAAATATACTTTCTACTGATTTACCCTTAATTTTTAACTTAATTAAAAAAGAAATACAAATAATATTCATCATTGGGTAAAAATAGAAAATTCAAAGAAGCAAAAATAATAAAAATTAAAATAATGCCAAAATAGTTGCCAGAGGTTTTATAACACAACATTTTGATGTACATCCTTTCATGGTTTTACATATGGAAGGATCTGTATATTAAGAAATATACAAATGAAAATATTTTTTAAAAGATCAGATGGTTCTCTATATCATGCTATGTAACCTGCTTTTTATATTTCATAGAATATTATCAAACAATTTCCATGCCAATAGTATATATTTATTGTATTTTTTTAAATATTTACATGTTACCCCATTATATAGATTCCTAGCCATTGGTTAACTGATATATATTCTACTGTATTTAACCATTCCCCTATTATGGACATTCAAATTATTTCCAGATTTTAATAATTATAAGTAACAAGGCACTAAACATCTGCATTACATCTCTGGGTTCAGTTATTCACCTGGTATATATATTCCCTGAAGTCTAATTGGTGGGTCAAAAGGTATTTAAATTTAAAGGTTTTTGCTAAATATTGCTGGTTCTTGCTACTGCTTTTTGAAAGTCTGAGGATCTAGGTCCCCAAAAGAGCCTCATAACATAGTTTACCTGGAAGGAATAATTAATTAACAAATTAACCAGGACTAGTATTGCAGATTGTCTTCAGGACTCTCAAAAGCTGGGTGAGCAGCTGAGAAAATCAGGTAGTTTTTTATAGGGAAAGGACACAAGAATTTTTCTTAGCAGACCAGAAGGTGTGGGTGAGTGGCTATCATGATATAGCCTGTGCTGTGAAATTTGGATATAGAGCACGGAAGAACACTCATAGGAGGTGTGTGTGTGCAGATGTATGGGAAGAAGGGTGGAAGACAGACTTTACTGTCTCACAGATTTGCCTGCTGCACAAGTATTCTGTACTAAACTGATGGTGTAGACCTTCTACTGTGCAACTTTTGTTGAGAAGCCAACTTCACTATTACACTAATATACAACTACAGGTTACTTTTTCATACTCTGGGGTCTGTAATTCTTTTATTTCCACCTTACCCAAGTGTGTCTGGGTTTCTTTGGTTTTCGGTGGTTAGGAGAGGGGAAGTGTTGCTAAGAGAACCTCTCACAGATGAAGAACATATAAACTTGAAAACCAGTCTATTCTGCCTTAGCCATGCAATCATCAGGACACTCTTAAGGATGAGAATATCTGGAATAGATTTTTCTTTGGAGCAAAGGGTCCGCTCTGAGTCAGGGAAGTCAGAGGGAGCTAGCTTTGTGGATCAACAAGAATAAGGCACCTTTGGGGGAGCAAAAAAATCTCCAGCCAAATGCCAAATATGGGACCACTTACTTATTACCGAATAGTGAGAGCCTATTATACGACAGATGGCTCTGCTGCGCTGCGCACCCGGTCACCCCGCCATTCACCGGAGGGGTGCCGGCACCCGCTGTCACTGTGCCCATGTCTTTTCCATGCTGCTTTTTCACAAATTGTAAAATAAATGACCTCTAGATTTCAGGTTGACTATTTAGAGACTGAAGAGTCTCTAGCACACAGAAGAACTTGGTATTAGCTCATTAGAGCAATAAAATCTTGAGTCAGATTATATTTTCCAAAAGTTGCCCCAGTGGCATTTCCATTTCTACATACTTCTCAGAACCAGGCTATTTTGCCATCAAGCAGTGGAGTTCATCTCCCCTCCCCATGAACCTGGGTGGGCTCTTGACTTCTCTGACCAGTAGAATATGACAGAAGTGATGCTGGGTCATTTCTTGGGCTAGGTCATATAAAGGACACGGCTTCTGCCTAGCTCTCCTTTTTGCAGCCACAATATTATGAAACAGCCCAGCTTCATCACCTGAGGAAGCCCATGTAAATATGTTCCAGTCAACAGCTCCTGTTAAAAGTCCTAGCTGACAGCTATCATTAATTGTAAGCAAATGAGTCTTCATATGATTCCAGCCTCCAGCCTTCAAGCCTTTCAGTATCTGACATCTAGGAGCAGATAAAAACCATTCCCTTTGTGCTCACTCCAGATTGGTGACTGACAGAATCCACAAGTATAATAAATGGTTGTTTTGTTCCACTAAGTTTTCTGATAATTTTTAATGTAAGCAGAGTAATTAAAACCAAGCTATTGGCCAGATTCAATACTGCAAGGTCAATCGCTCAACAGATAGGTACTGTGAGCCTGCTCTGATCCAAGTATTCTGCTAGACCCGTGGAGTTTGCAAAACAAACAAAAACTAAAACATTTTCTTTGCCCTTGAAGACTGCTGTAATCTAGTAGAGGAATCCAAATATATAAATGCAAAAAGATGTCTAACAATATGTGCTAAGTGCCAGATGAGATAATAAACTCATGCTATAAAGCAGTTGAGTGGAGGGAGAGGTCACAGCGGGCACAGCTGAAATACCGGGCTTCACAATGTAGTGCACAGCGCCCGACCACACAACAAACACTAAGGAAGTGCTACCTGGAACAGACCAAGACAAGTTAGGGATTGAAGGAAGAGTGTTAGTACTGGGAGAGGAAAGATGAAGGTATTTTAAGCAGATTGGAAAACAAAATACTGAATTTGGACTATTGGGGTGTGTATAATATCAACAGTCTTAATCCCTTATATGTCTAACACTGTATACTTTACAAAGTGCTTTCACAGACATTATCACATTTAATCTTCACAATGACTCTATCCAGTAGGTTATCTTATCTCTATGTTATGGATAAGGAAATTCAGGCCCAGTGGTCTAAAATCTGCTTTGATTTTAATGGAACTTTCTGGTAGGGGTAGTGGTGAATGGAAAGGAACAGAAGGAGAACTTAGAAGTTCTTTGTAAATTAATTAAGTTCTTACTAAGAATAATGTTGAATGAGCACCTACCAAATGCCAGGCTTTTTGCTTGGTTATATTCATAATTTCTTAACAACATGAGATCTAATTTTATAAAAGCTTTGGAAGTAATTGTTACTGTCTTGCTTATACAGAATGAGGAAATTAAGGCGCAAAGACGTCAAGTAACTTTCTTAGGGCCATACAAGTAGTAAGTTAGGTCTTAGGGGTGGGCATTTTCAAATGTAACATCAAGCTCAGCAAACCTGCATTCCCACGGGATAGGTCCCTCTACTCCCCTCCACATAGTTTCAAACAAACCTCCCTTTCACACTTTACAGAAACATCTATATGTTGCCTGTCTAATGTACTCAAGGGATTAACATGGGAATGACCAATGGGTTTATCACCTTTCCCCAAAAAAGCTAGTTGTTAACCTCAAAGAATTTCTAGTTGGTAGAATGTGAAAGGGAAATTTGTCTCTCTGTCTCTTTCTCATAAACTGGGGCACTGATGGTATACAAATAGTTCAGCAGTCTACTAGGAACATGGCTTTGAACTAGACACTTCAGTCCTCTGGGCCTGAGTTTCCTCACCTGTAAAATGAAGGGATCACTAGATGATCTTCAAGGTCCCTTCCAGATGGACTATTCATGATTCTATATTCCTAAAATATTTATAATTCTATATTCCTATATTCAATATTTATGATTCTATATTCCTAGTAACATTCTAGGAATATATGTTTCTATATTCCTAGAATGGGATTTCTATACCCCCATTCCTAAATAGGGAATTTGTTTTAAAAAAATGTTACATCATCCAGCCTTTGGCCTTTCTTCACTTTTGCAAAATGAGTCTCTTCTACTCACGGAGAGCAAAGAATCGTTACTGAGAAGAGTGGGTCTTGGTGTAGTAATGTTATGAGGCACTGATATGTAGCAGATCCTTTAACTAGCTTTCAGAGTTGCCCCCCCATATTTGGTAGGTCACTGTAAGTCTGTGATTTCAAAGATATTTATACAAGATTGCTCTATAGACCGAGGTGATTTGAAGTACCTTGCTGTTATTCTAAATACATGCTAAGTACATAGCATGCCCTTTTTCAGTTGATGCTTTTGAGGTGTTTCCACTTGGTGAGATTGCTCTAAGCATAAGTTCCAACAATTTGTTCTCATCAAATCATGGGAGGTTCTAATTGTATAAAAGCAACCACTAAAAAAATCTGTTGCAAATTGACTTGATAAAGCAACAGAAATGATGTTATTTGCTTTCTTCCACTTTCTTTCTGTTTTAATTGCCACTTCCCAGGGAATCACAGAATATGGGATGCTAGGTAGGTTGCCCTCCTTGTCTATCTTAAACCGTTTGTAACAACAAATGAATATGCAGGAGCTGGTAGGCAAATAAATTTACGGCCTTAATTTTATTGCTTGGATTGAGTTTATGTGTTCTAAAACTGTTCTTTAATTGCTTGTCTATTTTTGAAAGCTTGGGCAGTTATAACTTGTTACATAAGATCTAATGACAGGTAAATCTATCTCCAGAAGTTGACTTATCATTTATATTCTGTTGCATTTATACTTAGGGAATGTCAAACATCTCGACACCAATATATTTCTTGGTAATTTTCAGTTGCTTATTAAGCAGCATATTAGTACAGAGGTTTATATAAGCCACACCAAGCAAATAACTGACATGCTTCATAAAGTTTATGAAGCTTAATTTCATTTTTGCCCTCTACTTAGTGGCTCAGTTCTTAAGCAAGATGAAAGAAGCTGAGTTTCCTTCATAGGTCTCATTTCACATAGATAGTCTGTGAATGATAGTGTTTTGTCCCAAATTAAAGAAAATTTAGTTTTAAGTATAATCATTACAGAAGGATCCTTTGACCAACATGAATATTAAATTGTTGTTCTCCCAAACTATAAAGGATTGATCCAAATTTACTAATCCTACTTTATTCGCAAATACTCTAAAGGTCTGCCCCTGGCTCTCCCAACCCTCCACGATTATCCCAAACCCCTTCGCCTACAATAATCACATGCTAGTTGAAAAAACATTCAAAGCTGTTGAGATCATGAAGAACAAGACCGTCATTATTTGATGATGCCCAAATCTGTCTCAAACCACATTTGCTGTAGTGGTGTTGAACATCTGACCTTTATTAGTTAGTACTTACTTCAGTAAAATAATTTTTAAAGGTGCCGAGAACATGCTGAAATGGCTGAAGCTGGCGACTGGTTTCATTTTAAGCAGCCTTCAGCTCCAGAAGCACATTTGCGAACCACAAGCAACAGGACTAGTGCAATATATTTAATACTCTTTGGCGAATGTGACAATCCCATAGGCCGTTGCCGACTGAAAATGGTGATGTTTCATAAGTCCCTGCATTTGGGATTGCTTGAGCTCCTCCAAGATAGAGTGTCCTCTCAGACTCGCTCCTATCAATCATTATCCTCACTGTTTTCCTTAGTATGATTGTTTCTTACAGTTTAAGTGGAAAGATGCTACACTTTTTCCTTGGGGAGGAGCCTTATGCAGGCCTGTATACAAGCACAGGAAGTAGCATTTAGGTCACACAAATGTTTCCCAGCCTTTGCCACTGAATAGGACATTGTTCACCATTCAGACTGCACATCACGATCACCTGTCTGGCTTGGAAAATATGATAGATTTCCAGGCTCTGCCCTGGATGTTCTCATTCACAATTCTGAGGTGGGCTACAAGCTCTGATAGTTTTAAAAAGTGCCACAGGTGTTTCTGCTGCACAGCGATCATAAGGTCTTTAGTGGAGCAACATAATAACAAGAATCGTAATTGCTTGTCTGTTATAATAGTTATAAAAGGCGGTACCTACACGTTAAACTTTGTAATAGGGTAGACTTGGGCAAAAGTCCAGGCTCTGCCACTTACTGTGTGAACTTGGGCAAGTTACTCACCCTCTCTGAACCTGAAGAAAAAAATAGGGATAGTAGTTTCCTAATGAAAAGTAAAAATTAAAGGAGACAGTGTGTGTGTAATGCTTCCCATGGTGCCTGGCATAAACACATAATATGGTAGAGCTGTCATCTGGCACCTCTTTAGGTGGGTGATCTGGAGAGATATACCTGAGGGATCAAAATTTACCATTAAAATATGAAAGGCTGTTTTCTCTACCTATGATAGGAAGACTGGAGGACCTTTGAGGAACTAAAAATTGTAAACCTGGCAGTTGACCTCCAAGCATTTGGAAATCAAAGGTTAGCCACTGTCCCGATGGAGGGAAGTAGAATGACAAAATCAGTCTTCTTCAGTGTGAGGGGAGACGCCTAAGAAGAATGGCTCTCTGAAAAACAAGCTGTTCATAATGACTATTGGCTATTGACCAACTTCAGCTGGAGAGAGAGCTGGTCTCCTCCCGCTCCCGAAGCCCGCCGGGGGCAATGAGGCGGGTCTCCTTGTTCTCAGCCTCCTGTCACGGTCATTCCTGCCCCAGTCCCCGCTCTGCAGGTCACATGACTTCAATAGCCTCTTGTCCCTTCGGATCTGCCCAGCCCTCAGTGAAGCTTTATCCCCATCTCTTGAACTTCTGTTGTCTCAGTTAATACCTTATACTGTATTCACTTTATCATTTTGTGGATGTTACTTCTGTCTTTCCAAATGGACTTCAGATGTTTTGGGGGTTAAAATATTTTTAACCTGCCTTTACATCTTTTTTTCTCAGCCCATCACGGAAGGCCCTGGGCATAAAGGATTGCCTCATAGGAACAGAGTGAGTGTCAAAGAGGGCCGTCTATCTGTGAAGGGGAGAGTCCACGAGGCTGTCCATAATGGGCGGTGGGCTGGCAGCCTAAGGTTCAGTTTTACCAGCTGTTGTCTCCAACAGAGATATACAAACACACAGATTATTTTAACTGTTCATTGACTTTCCTCATTGATCAGTTAAAGCTTCATTCTTTTTCTCCTTTAAACAGTGATTCTCAAAATTGTTTACATATTAGAACCATTTGGGGAGCTTTAGAACATCCTTATGTCCAGACTACACCCCAGACGGTTTAAATCAGAATTAATAGGAGTGGGGCCAAACCGTCAGTATTTGTTTTAAAGCCCCCCAGGAGATTCCAATGTCAGCCCAAACTGAGAACCACTGGTTTAGATCAAACTATGTAAACCCTGATTGCTAGAGCCCCACATTAAGAACAGATAATAGGTAAACAAACATCCAGGAATGAGATTTATTAATGGACCCCACTAGTTCTGTGGACTCCCTTCTGATTCTGACTGTTCTTTTCCAAGCTGCTTTAAGGCACACTGCTCAGTGGACCCGAAAACTACAGTTTGAGAACAAGCACGTGCCAGAACAACAACCCTTGGGCTGCAGGATTCATGTACCCGCTATTAAGAGCTCTTGGATTACCCATACTGCTAATTGGTATCCATTATTTAAATCTCAAATTGAATGTTGTTTCTTTACAGAGAGGCCTTCTCTGACTACATTCATACTCCATCAGTTTTTGAAACACTAGTTATACTTTTTTCAAATGCTCTGTTTTCCTTTATAGCGTCTATAATATATAGAAATTTGAATGACTATTTGGTTACTATACCAGCCCACCCCTGACAGGCTTTTAAGCTTAGTGATTGAAGAGACCATATCTGCTTTATTCGTTGCAACAAAGGGGGCACCCATCACAGTGCATGTGGTAGGAGCTTAGAAAATACTTGCTGAAGGAAGGAAAATCAGAGTAGTCATTTTTGATGGGCCTTTATCTGGGTGCAAGAATGGCAGAATCCGGTACCTCCCTGTGGAACAGTCTATCAGCAGTGAGGTAATGCCCAATGGCAGACACCCTCACTCATCCATTTTTGGCTAGTGATTCTCAAATATGATCTGCTCATGAGAACTACTTGGATGTTTTTGGAAGTACAAGTACCCATATCTCATTTGTCTTCAATTATGTAAAGTCAGAACCGGAAATAATTCTGATTCTAAAGTCCTGGGCCACAGTCCAGCGCTTAGAGGTGACTGCCTTAGGTATTGCCCCGACATGACTTTCAGAATCACTGTCACATTTGGAGCCTGTAGCCTCCGTAGTTCAGCTGTGCTTTTTGTTTTATAACGTAATCATGAGGGTGAGGGTAGAGGTCTCCTCGGGAGGAGAGTCACATTGCTTTATGCCACAGTTCTGGAGAGATCGAACCCCAAGTGCCATCCACTCTGTTTAGTAATGTGGCTGGCCAAGCCTATAGTTTCTTGGCAATCAGTGTAGTAAAGTCTGAAGGTAATAATAAAAATGTACCAATGTAGCACTTTATCCAAATACTTGAGAAATGTAACTGTGTTGGCCATGGTCAGTGGCCATGCTGACTATTCCATGTTGGTCAGTGGTGGCCATGTTTTTATATACCTACACCTATTTTCAGGGACAGCTACATGGGAAATATTATTGAAGTAAAATAGCCCTGGTATTTTAATTCATGCTAAGAGAAGATACACAGATTATCAAATTTCAGTTTTTCAGAGGTCCCTCATCTCGCAAGCTCAACTAGCCAGATAGAATAAAGAAGGAAAAAAATAACCCAAAAGAAAACTCCATATACCAAAAATGAGTATTATAAAGACCATATCATTAATTTTTTTCCATAGGAGAATCCATTTTCTCCACCTACTTACTGTAATTTTAAACTTAATCTGACTGCTTTGGGGAATCATGATTCATGTACAATAAACATAAAAACGCCAAATCATAGCTGCAGTAACTCTTCTTGGGCTAAAACAGGCTGTTATTTTAGTATCTAAAGCCTTACAATTAATAGTGGATTGATACCATGGACTTATGTTATATAGTTTAATATTTATTGTAAACAATGAGAAATCCAGGGAAGATATTAAACCCATTTTCCAGATGGGGAAACCATACCAGGGAAGTTCAGGAACTTGATGCACTCATTGTGACTCCCAATCTAATAATCTTACCACTGCACTAGATTGCCTTGTAAAATAGAGAACAATCTTTAATAATCACAAAGGTAATCTGGAATCATCAAGCAAAGTTTAAAGTGTAGCACAGTTCAAAAATGTAGAACAATCTATGCTATTTTACACAAATGTCCATTTACAGTAAATTAAAACAATATGCGAATACTGAAAGGAGTCATTTTTTGTTATTCAAAAAAGTCACTTATGTGAAATCTTCATTTAGAAGGAATTCAGATGAAAAAGGAATCCACACAGACACATGCACCCACACATTTTTTTTAAGTGGACTTTTCATCCACTATGAATTGCCACCATTTCTTCTGTGCGCATATTTCTTTGTGGTGTAGGCTATTTATTATTTACATGGTCTCAAACCATTCTTCCGTGCTCAAAATGGCCCAGGAAAGGAAAGGAAGGAGGCAGCAGCAGTCAGGTAGAACTAGAGAGGGATTTTTAGCAGACAGATTGTGTACACCCAAACTGGAAGAGAGTTAAGACACTGAGACTAACTTCTCCATGAAAAGTAGTTTAGGGATCTTTGCTTGTGTTTAAGGTCTGCTTGGCAATATAGATGATGGTACTATTACAATAGATTATGTAATTTATGCCTTTTCAAATTCTAACATTATCCTCTTTACTCCCTTTATCCACTTAATTCCCCAGTCCTGGGATCAGATATGAACTGGCAAAGAAAGTAATTCTAAGTGGTCCCTGCCCTCCTCCTGCAACCCCAACAACGTGTGAACAGACTTAAGATTTCCTTTTTCAGATATTTACAGAGGCACTGTAGCCCCTTCAAGGATGGAAGATGCTATTATTTTATTATTTTGCAACTATATCTTATCCACTGATTTTTTTTTTTTTTTTTTTTGCCAAGCTATGCTGGCTGTTGGACATTGACTTATGAACCTCACACCTCTGCACCTATGTGGATATTGAAGAAGTAATCTCTCCAGGTATTAATCTACTATTTGATTCTTTATTATATTGCTCTTAAACTATTGCAGAGTTATTTTCCCTTCTTCATTCTAAAACTAGGAAAATTGATTTTGAGCCACCGCATCAAATTCTGCCTCATCCTTTTATCCATTGATTTGTTAATTGGGTCATATGCTGGTTTTGAAATATGTCTACAAACTCTTTGACATAATTATTTGCAAAGGTGGGGATTCTCTGCCAGTTAAATATGGGCCAGATGTAGGGACCTCCTTACTGAGCAGAATGTGGGAAAACTCAGGATTTGTGACTCCTGAGCTAGATCATAAGAAATGCTACCATTTGCATTTGATCCCTCTTGGGTTGCCCACTCTGGGGGAGGAGAGCTGTTATATTGTGAGAATATCCAAATAGTCTTGAAAGAGGCCCCCTTGGGGATGAAGTGAGACATCCTGCCATAGCCAGCATGAACTTGCCAGCCATGGGAAAGATCCACCAGGGGAAGTGCATCTTCCAGCCCCTGCCAAGCCTTCAGGTAGCTGCAGCCTGGCTGATGTCTTGACTGTAAACCCATGAGAGACCCCCAGCCAGCCCACTCAGCCAAGCTACTCCCAAATTCCTGACCCATGGAAACTGCAAGAGATAATAAAAGATTGTTGTTTTTAAGGCACTAAGTTTTGGGGAGCAATTTGTTAAGTAGCAAAAATATAGTTACCTTGCCAAGACAGGATCATTGATGGCTTTATTTATATATCAAATATTTCATGGCATCTAATATATGTCAAGTCGTCCTTTAGGAGTCAGGTATACTAAAGTAAATTCAAGAGACATAATTCCTCCCTCTAAAGAACTTACAATCTTGTGATGGGTGCAAATATTAAATAAATGATTATTATTTTATTTCTTGCATAGTCAATGATCAAGAAATGTTTATCTACTCGGCAGCTAAAAGTGGTCAGAAGTGGTTGGAGTTTTCTGTCATTACGTAGCATAGAAGAGCTGGATTTCAGGGATGGAGTACGCCATGGCTAACCAGTCTGCAGTGGTCTGTTAAGTGGACTTCACTTAGCTGGCCTCTAGGCACACGATCTCTACTGTGCAGTCTTTGATCACAAGCTTCTATTTATTCTTCCCTCTCTTCCTATTATTTGTCTTAATTGTATTCTGTAGTCCACTCTCCCCATTTCTTTCAGTCTATCCATCCTATTTATATTTCACTCATCTGACAAAGCTCAGTGCTATGAGCAACTAATGGCTTCACTTCCATGTTCCCTTCATTCTTGCACTGTCCCCGCACAGCACCCCAGCTATTCGCATTCCCTGACCCTTTGTACAGGTGACTGAGCGCTGGCTGGAGAGACACACAGAATCGTGTTGCCTAGAGCATCCTGCATGTGAATTCCATTCTATGATGTATTTATGTATTTTCCCCACTTCTGATTTTGTATTTTAGTGTTCTTAAGTATGCCCTATAAGCAACCTGTCTCCTTTGTTGAGCAACATAGAACATCGGTACACACATAAATCCATGCGGAAGTGCATAAACGCACTGATTTCCATTGGTGCTGACTGCATGCTCGCAAAAGGCCCCGGGGGCTCCTCGCCGCTCACCCGTACACCTAGGAGCTCATCTTTTCATATAACACTTCAGGGTTGTTGTACCAAACCCTTTCTATTCTCTCTTTCAGTGACTTGGCCCGGAGTTCACTTAAACAACAGAAGCCATCAGAGGAGATATCCGTTAACTTTTGTCTCGCCCCCCAAGGTCTCTCTTCTTGGGCAGTCCGAGCGGACATCTCCGGAGTACTGGCCGTATCGTGGTGTGTGTGTGCATGGTGCTTCTAACTTTGTTCTTCGCGGTCTCGGCGGCCCCTGCTCCTTGGCCTATAAACCTTTTTCAGTGGAGCTTGGTCCACAGAATCAGCTAAAACCCACCTCTCTGTCCTTTCTATAATGCAACTTAATTTCTGACTCAAAGCCCCAGTCTACTGATATGGTTAAAAAAGTAATAACGTGTTTCCTTGTAGGGTTTACCTTTACCCCTCGTGGAGCTCCTGCAGCGAGAACGGGGGGGCAGAGGGAAGAAGAGCGGCAGGTGACGCCCCGGTTGCTGGTCTACCGGGTCACCACTGAGAAGCCACGTCCCACACTCTCAGCCCACGGGCGCCTTTGCTGAGCCAGCCCCGGGTCCTGTATTCCCAGTCAGGTCACACAGCCCGGTGTCCCTCAGGTCCTTCCTCCTTCCAGGAGCTGTTGGGAGTCCACCTCTGCTCTGAGAACCCCCAGACGGCTTTCTCCTATTTCCTCCTCCCACTCGGGCTGTGGAAAACTCTATAGTCTGGGGGAAATGGGTCTCCTTTCACTTTTCTTCAAGGAACTGGTTCTTTAACCACAGACTCCCTAATTTCCCCTGACGGCTTAAGAGTTTGGGAGAATGGCAACAAAAAAAGGCCAAGAAGACTTTTGAGTAAGGACAGAGTGGACAGAATGCTTTACAATATCAGAAGGAAAAACTCACAGAATAATAACACCTCAAATGATATTTCCATCATAGCAAACACAGTAAAAACTAGCAAATGAACAAAAGGCAGTACCTGATTTTTCTACACTCACTTTTCTTCACCATCAACCTGCCTGAAAAAGCAATCCGTACCCTGGGTTAGTTATATCTTTAACCACTTGCTGCCTGGCTTTTAGAGCTCTCATTCTACCGAAAACATTCTCCTAACCACCAACCCAACTGGTCTGGTTTTTATCTCCTCCCGTCCTAACTCCCTTTTTTCCTTCAAAACTCCCTCTCTCCCCTGCATTCGGACTATTCAGTGGCAGGCCTTGTGCTCTGTATAACACAGGAATGAATTAGACGCTTGTCATTTTTAAGGAATTCAGGATCTGGTGAGATATTTAGGTAACAAGCAAGTACATCAGAAAAATTTGCTGTCTATCTTTGACCCCAGAAAGGCCTTGCCACTTCCGACTGATGTTCACGGTTTTAGCTCCTCCCCCTTGTATTTCTTCTTTCCTTTTTTTCACTGGCTCCTCTAAATTTTCCACTCATCAAACTCCTTCCAAGAGTTTGTCCTGGTTTTAACTCCCTAGGCTTGCTCCCTTGGAGAAGTTCCTTTGTGCCCACGTCCATGAATCCTAAAGCTGCATTGCTGGGTTGGCTGGACAAATTCACTTAGATGTCGTCTTAACACCGCCCCTTCTCCTGTTACTGACATCATCACTCTCAGGAAAGCTTAAGACCGTTACCACCTTTCCTCCGTTCTCAGCATCTAGCTAATAATTCGCCCTCTCCGGCATCTCTCCATTCGCACTTGACTGAAACCACAACAGGACTAAGAACTTTCTGCTTTATTCTTTATGCCTGTAACATGGCCTCTCCCCTAAACAATCACAATATCCTGGAAACTTCTCTCCTGGTTCCAAACATTTTATGTATTGGAATAAACTTGCAAAAGTATTAAATCAATAACCATTTCACAACATATACATATATCAAATCATACATACACCTTAAACGAATACAATGTTATACGAAAATTTAGGAGTCCCTGTTCCATTTCCAACCTGAGGGGCTGGTTCAATTCAGTTCTGACACTACCTGAAGACAGCATCCGGTTCTCCAGGTTGAGGGCTTAGTCCTCCAAGGTTGCCACTCAGCCTCATCAGACCCCAATCCCAGGTGCACGTTGTTCCCTGTGCTTCTGACCAAACAGCTGCACAGATCAGAGGTTCCAGCTGCCTTGGTTTGATTGATTTGCTAGAATGGCTCACAGAAATGGGAGAAACGTTTTACTTACTAATCACCTGTTTATTATGAAAGGATATAATTCAGTGAACAGCCAGATGGAAGACATGCACAGGGCAAGCACGGAAAAAGGGCACAGTGCTTCCATGCCCTCTCCTGGTGCCACTCTCCCAGCACCTCCACACGTTCACCAACCCGGAAGCTCTCTGAACCCATTCCTACTGGGTTTTCACGGAGGCGCCATGACTATGTTAACAGTCAGCCCGCAGCCCCTCTCCCCTCCCTGGAGGTCACGGGAGCCGGGCTGAGAGCTCCAACCCTCTAATCACATGGCTGGTCTTCCTGGCAGTGGGCACCCATCCTTGGGTGCTGTCTAGAAGTTGCATCATTAATATAACAAAAGACACCTTTCCCGCTCTTATTGCTTAGGAACTTTGAAGGGTTTTAGGAGCTTTGTGCCAGAAATAGGCATAAAGACCAAATACATACTTCTTATTATAAATCACAGTATCACACAATTATATCTCAATAAAGTGGAGAAAAAATACCACATCTGTCTTGTCATTTCTTTGCCCCAAATCCTTGTCTCGTTTGTCAATTGGATTACATTTGAATTCTTTACCTAGCATTCAATGCACCTATGATATCCAAATTTATGTTTCTAGCTTTATCTCCAAATAGACCTGATTTGGAAAGACTGCAGCACTCATTTACTGTCCCTCAGGCACTAGATATTGCCTAATCGCTTTGGCTGGTATTTTTCCGGCGAGAATATACTACTGTGCATTTGCTGCTTGTGAACAATCTTTACAACCTCAAAAGTTTTATTCTACGAAGCCATTCAGTTCTCCTTAATAGATGTCTTTTCTGCCTTTGATTTTCCAGAGCACTTTGAACTACTTGCACGATCGCTGTCATACTCTTCCCTGTATTACGGCTGTGTTGTACTTCTATCTCCTTGTTAACTTCAGTCTGCTTGGAGATGGTGCCTTTTCTTACTCATCCTGGGGCCCTAGCTTATCACCGTGCCTTCTATACAGAGGGATGCGGTACCTATTCTCTTTGTTGAGTAGGAACTGTTTTGTTTCTTTTTTCAGGGTGATAATGTGCCTAGCTAAAAATACTTCCCAAATTCCCTTGCAGTCAGGTGGCCAAATGAGTCAGTCTGCTGCAAGGTGAAAGCCGAGGGTTTCTGGTGTTCTTGATATACGCATCACACTCCTTTCTGCTCTGTTCTTCGTGCCTGGAACATGAAACTGCAGGTCATTAGGCTAGTCTTACAGCCATTAGGTAACAAGCTTCAGGGTGATGATTAACACATTGATTCTTTCATTCAACATACATTTAATGAACACCTACCATGGTGCCAAGCAGTATTATAGATGCTTCAAAAAGTGGCAGAGCAGAAGTGAGTCTGGGTCCCAGATGGAGTCATTAAACATTGAAACAGCTTTAACTGTCTACCATTAGATTTCCTGAACCCCCTTTTTCTTTAAACTACTTTTACTTACTCAGTTTTATTGTTATTTTTAGTTGAATGCATTTCTAATTCATACAATGCTGTTCAATTACTTTTTTTAAGCCTAGAATTTTAAGTGAGACTGGCTTGTTTGTTTTTCTATTGAAATAATGATGATTTTCTCCTTTATTTCTATTTATTATTTGATTTTCAAATATTTATCAACCTTGCTTTCTTGTAATAAACCCTATTGAATTGAGATATAGTTACTATTACGTATCCATGAATTCAATTTGCTAATATTTTGTTGGGGATATTTTGCATTATGTCCGTGAGAAGTACTGGCCTGTAATTTTCCTTCCTGTTAATGTTAGTGTCAAGTTTGGTAGCAAGGTTATGCTGGCCTTACAAAATAAGTTGGGAAGTAGTCTTGGTTTTTCATTGTCAAGAAGGCTTTGTGTAAGATTATTCTTACTTAAAGGTTTGGAAGAATTTTCTGGTGAAGCATCTGGGCCTAGAGTTTTCACCATTTTAATTATGGATTCAATTTCTTTAATAGATATAGGACATTTAAGATTTTCTATTTATTTTTGGTCATTTTTGGTAAATTGTATTTTTCAAGGAATTTGTCCATTTCATCTAAACTCAAATTTTTTTATTACCTATTATCTGATGTCTGTAGAAACTGTAGTGAAGACCTATTTTTTTAATATATGATATTAGCAAGTTATAATTTTTTTTATTGATCCTTCTTGGGGCTGAATTTTAAAATTCATTTTCAAAGAACCATCTTTTGCCTTTATTAATTTTTTCTGCTGTATGTTTGCTTCCTGTTTTATTGATTTCTGCTCTTATTTCTTTGGGTGTGATTTGCTGGGTCTTTCAGCCTAGTTTCTTGAGATGGAAGTTTATATCCTTGATATTTAACCTTTCTTTCCTTCTTTCTTTCTTTTCTTCTTCCTTCCTTCCTTCCTCCCCCCACCTCTCTCTTTCTTTCCTTCTTTCTTTCTAGTATGTGCCCTGAAAGTTATAAATTCCCCTCTCAGTACTGCCTTAGCTGAATACCACAGCACTGATATGTTGTCTTTATCATTTAGTTAAAAATATTTTCTAGTTCCCATTTGTGATTTCTTCTTTGATTGAAGGATTATTTAGAAATATATTGCTCAACTGAAAAACATTTGGGGATATTTTCATTGCTTTTCTGTTATTGATATCCAGGTTATTATACTGTGGCCCAAGAATTCATTCTGTGTGTTTGTATCCTTTCAGATTTGTAGAGACTTCCTTTGTGGCCCAGTACAAGATATGTTTTAGCAAATGTTCTAAGTGCATTTGTAAAGAATGTGTACTACAAAATTATTGGGTAAACTGTTATATATGTATTAATTATAGCAAGTTTTTAATCATATTGTTAAAATCTCATATATCCTTACCAATTTTTAAAATGTGCTTATTCTATCAGTTCTTGAAAGAGATGTTAAAATTTTCAGTTATCATTATGAATTTCTTTTGGTTTATACATTTGAGACCATGTTATTACATGCATAGAAATTTATTACTTCTCCTGTTAAATAGACACTTAATCAATATAAAATATTCTTTATCTAGTCATACTTCTTCCTTAGGGTCATCTCAGCCTCATATTGTTATAGCTATAGCCATTTTCTTTTGGGTAAAGTTGGCATGGTTCATCTTTTCTATCCTTTTATTTTTTACCCTTCTGTGTCTTTATATTTAAGGCATGTCTCTTGTCAAAGCCAGCTTTGAATGTTATTCTGCCCCCTATTACCTAAAGCTCAATTTCCTGATATTGACCATTGCATTTAATAGGTAAACAACCTATCTTTTTAGAGACATATTTTTTATTTTTATTCCAATTAAATACTATTCCAGTATAGTCCTTATTATGTGGTATATAATTTATATTATATAGGTGTTAAATAATATATATGCATATCATTTTATATTAAGCTATATAATATATAATAACATATATGGTATGGCATTTTATATTAGGAGGAAAGCACCTTTCTACTTTTAGTTGAGTTTGTGGTCCCTCATTGTAAAGCTAAAACATGTAATTGTATGAAATTGTATACATCCCTCTTTGCAACACTTCTTCAAAAAGGAAAACTAAGAAAGTCCCACTATTTGATTTTCAAGAGTAAGAGATATTCTAGAAATTTTCTCTGTATGAAGACCAAAAAAAGAAAAAAAGAACAATCCAATTATAAGCTCTGTATAAATAGAAAAGAAGCGATTCACTGAAGAGTAGCATTCACTTCAGTCTGATAATCTATGTATACTCTATCCATCTATCTGTCTAGTCATTAATTCATTTAACATATATTGAAGTTTTATCACGTACTAGGGACTGTGCTCTGAGCATGGGGGCACAAAAATGTATACAACAAAATCTCTCCTTTGGGAAGAAAAGTAGGGAAGTCTAATAAGGAAGAAAGATGAATATTAGGAAAATCTTATATTCTATGATATATACAATGATAGTACATACAGGGTACTACAAAAGTGTATAGGAGAAAATGTAAGCTTCCACTTGGAATACTCTCCTGCTTATTTGCCTATCTTACAGATGACTTAGGTTTCCTCGATGAAGGTGCATTTGAACTGGGGTCTGTAAGATGGCTTGACATTATAAGATGAACCAAATCAGCTTTGTATAGGAAAAAGAAGGCAGCATACGTTTTTTAAGCAGAAAGGGATTAAATATAGGGATTTATGTGCTTATGATATTAGCAGAAGAGCTAGTAGAATGGGCTTTAGCTCCAGTAATGATTCCTAGGATGCCACCTTTCTTGGGAGTTACTATCTTGTCACATTCAGGAGGTGGGACTCAAGAGGTCCCCTGGACCTACTGATTTCAAAAACATGGTGCTGTAATTGAGACTCAGGAATCAGGAAGCTGGAATCAGAAGGTACTGCTGCCGGTGACACACAGGAAGCTGGAAACTATACTGGAATGCAGAAACGTCCACATCTGCACAGCTTTCCTTGCCCACAGGAAACAAACATAGCTGGAATATGGCTGCTTCCTCATTTCCATCTTAGGATCTTTGAGTGCTTGTATTTCACTGATGTAAGACTATTTCACACCCAGAAGCCTAGCTGTAATGGAGTCCAAAACAATGTTAATTGTTTTTTTTTTTAGCTTTCTAGGCTTTGTTATACAAAGGAAGTTAAACTAGGAGGAGATGGGAATGGATGCAGAACGCACATCAATCACCAAAATACCAAGTGAAGATGAGGTGGAAGTAGGAGAGTTAAATGGAGAGAATAGTATGTGGAAGAGGCCAAATAAGAGAAATTTGTAGGAATTTCTGGGATGGCTGCATACAAGAAACAATAGATGTCTGGAGGGAAGTCCAGATGATGAGAATAGGCTAGGAGAAGGTAGCAGGAAGGGGGAATATTAAACTTAGGCGGGCCAACCAAGAAGTTATTGCATTAATAAGTGTGAGTAATGCTGGAGACCTGAATTGAAGGCTATAGTGAGGGAAATGGACAGGAGGCAATTTGGGGAGCTAGTTAAAACATCATGATAATATTGATCATATGCTTTTCTTTTGCAGTGGTTGTTTTCTTTCTGGAATGCCTGCTTTGTTCTGGATTTTTGCTTGTTTTAATATAAGGCTTATAGAATATATTACTCCAACCCATGGTGGGTCTCCACTTACTGAGCATCTGCACCGCTTGTGATTTATGCTCTTTGTCCTCATGCAGCTTCATATGCGGGTCGCCTTTCTAGTTAGAAAGGAAACTCTTAAAAATCAGACATCATGCTTTATACTTACTTGATGTAGTAGGAGATAACATTTGTAGATGCTGAGTAAGGCACATAGGGTTAACAGATACATTTCCTGGAGAGGTTCCAAATCAGAAATGTAAAGGTTCAAAGTTTCAAAGGCCATGTCACAAAGCCAGTCACATGACTCACAACTCTTACCTACACTGAGGGTCGAAAAGAATAGGATTGAGGAAGGAGTTTAAAGAGGATTTCTCTGGAGAGGTCTGGGCTCGAGTTCTAATTCTCCCCAAGGGGGCAGGATGAGGTGCCTTCACCGTGTCCTGAGCCCAGGGCAAGGGACTTATTGGGGGCACTCATTGAACTTGATATGAAAGTAAGATACAGAGAAGACCAGTGTTTGCCTTCCGCTTGAGAAATCTAAAAGGCATCATACACGCTGGATTGCTTTAAATGGATGACTGGGGGAGTGTGCATGACTCACATCAAGGGAATCTCAGACGAGAAGTCCTCACTGATGGGGCTCTTTCTAAGAATCCACAAAATAGCTCATAAAAGTCAGTATTAATCACCAGAGAGTACAGGACCATTTTATTTAGTACTGATTAGGTGACAGTTTTCCTGCCCACCCCAATCTCTCCTCTCAACACCCTTTGGCATTGGAAGAAAGGATCGCGACCAGATTAGTGAAATAGAGTCAGGGAAGTACCAGGAAGAAGGACTCCTCCTCCCCTACCCCAGCCACTCTCCTGACCTCCTACACAGTCTCACAGGAGGAGGGGAGGGAGGAGCTTTAATTCCAAAGCCGGTCTGCAGTTTTGATTAGTGCATGTAATTGGATACTCTTCATTATGAATTTGAGACCATTTGCAACTTGAAAGGACAGTTGGGTTTTTGTATTATCTAAATGAGCAGAAGAATCATAAGACTTTTGAGTTTTAACCAAGTCAGAGGAAAAAATGTTCCCTATTGATTAATCTGCAAAGGTTAACGTTTGAGATAATATAAAACTGGTGATCGTATCCCATGAATCCTGTTTGGTAAACTACAGGTCAAACTTTATCATTCCCAAAGGTGCAATCCTGGGCAGTAAGTAGAAAAGGCAACATGGCTTGAATTAAAGAGCCTTCTGCTACTTAGCTATGTGACCTTGTGAGACACACCAAATTCTTACAAACCATGGTTTTCTAACCTCCAAAACAAAGTGAATATATAATATCTGCCTTTTTAACTTCACAGGATTGTTAGAAAGATCAAGTAGATTGCACACTTAGAAAATGTTTCTAAATTCCAGTAGGTACTTAAGATCAACTAAGTACTTGATTAATGCACCTTGAAAGCTGATAAAAATCTCTCCCTCTTGCCTGTAAACTGAGCCATCCTAAACCAAATAAGAACAATTAAAGAAGAAAACTCCAAAGAAGGGTATTCCCCAGGACCCCCAATGGCCCCTTCCTATTCCCAGCGATACTAGGATAATCTGTTCTGCCTGAGTGTTGTGAATGTTTTATCACCGCTTAGAAAAGCCACTGACAATTTAGCACTAATGAAAGTTTTCCTCCCTCTTCAGTTTTTCAGCACCATCTTGAACATGAGTGTTGAGTTACTGGCCAATTACCTGGAAACAAAAGTGAACCCAAGAGAGTCAGTGAATTACTAAGAAACTCATTTACAGAGGGAGGTAATATCAACGGAGAAGGTCGATTGAAAAGCATCTTTGTCTCATTGGGAAAGTGGAAGACAGCGCGAGGAAGAGACTGGGGGGCTTGACTTGTCAACACGAGAACAGTGACGACACCCCACAGACAATGCCGCGTCTGTCTGTGTCCCGGCACGGGATCTCCCTAATAAAGCCACTGGGAAACTGGCTGCTGCCGCTAATTGAAAATGGTCTAGCAGTGCTTGAATGTGGCAATGTTCTGTCGTATTGTGTAGAAAAACAAAAAACAGAGGCATTTGGGAAGGAAAATGGATCATGACATCTAGGAGATGCGCTTCTACAGGACACCATTCCTCTCCTCCCTTTCCCCAGAGTGTTTCAAGTTTAGATTTTCAGCTTCTTGAATAAGTGGCAATGGTTTTCACCACCTCCACCATCACGCCGTATATGCCTGCTCTTTTCTTCTGTGAGGGGTGCCATTTAAAATAATATAAACTGCCTCTCTCATTGCTTCTTAGAGCTTATGTTCTAAAATGAACTTTGTATTCATAGACTAGTGAGGGGATTGGTACACTCGTAGGATGGATCAAGGAATGGAATGATGGATAGATTGTTAATTATCCTGATGTTAAAAAAAAATATATATATATATAATGGAATGGGGTGTGGGCCATTTATTTGGTGGAGAGATGAGATGTTATCTAAAGTCAAAAGAAAAAATACTCATTAAGTATAACATTTAAAGTTCTAACAAATGAAGAAAAGGAGTAAAGAAGATAACTCTCCGAACCAGGAAGGGAGGTGGAGGAAGTAGAATTGAGTTAAAGTGCTTTAACTTTTATGGTAGACAGTCAAAAGTTACTGTCTAAAGCTGACAAGTCAAGAAACAGTAGTGTAACACATTTTTTATAGTTATGGAAGTGACTACCTTTGGTTATTAACACAAGAGCAGTGGCTGCCTCAGAGGATAGGAGCTGGGCTTCAGGCGGCACCACGGAGCAAAGGGTTTGAAGCAGGTGGGCTCTGCTCCTTTCCTTCTCCCATTCAACAGATCTGTTTCTTATCTGTTTTACATCTTGGATTACAGTTAAATATTTTTCTGGGGAAAAAAAAAGGTTTCTTCGCTTTTACAATGTTTGGAAAACATCATCCTAGGACAAGATGCATCTGTTAAAAAAAATCTGGATTAAAAGCCTAAATTCTGGCAGGGCCAAAGAAATTACAGGAAAAGGTAAGGGGCTTTTGTAGCACAGATCTTCATCAACTTGTAATGGGGTGACATCCCAATAAACCCATGGTAAGTGGAAAATATCATAAGTGGAAAATACATTTGATATACCTAACCAACCAACATCATAGCTCAGCCTAGCCGAACTTAAATGTGCTCAGAACACACACAGTTGGGCAAAACCACCTAACACAAAGCCTATTTTATAAAAAATTGTTGAACATATCATGTCATTTATTGAATACTGAAAGTGTAAAACAGAATGGTCGTCTGGGTATAGAATGACTTGTTTACCCTTGTGATCTCATGGCTGACTGGTAGCTGTGTCTCTCTCTGCTGCTGCCAGAACTGCAAGAGTGTTGAACTGCAATATTAATGCCCAGGAGAAGATCAAAAACAAAGTACAGTTTCTACTGAATGAGTATTGCTTTCCCACCATCATAAGGTTGAAAAGCCATATGTCAAACCACCATTAAGTGGGGGACTGTTTGTATAATACATATCCATGTGATCTTCCCTTTGAAAACGGATCCTTTTCTGCCTGGGAGTTGCCTCAGCAACCAGGGTGTCATACCTGATTGGGCCGTAGCTTACTGAACCAGGAAGGAAGAGCTCACTGAAGTTTTCCTGTTGCGAATTCTGGTTCTTGGGTCCTAGCTCCTGGGATTTGAACTAAGTTGATATACACTTGGAAGTTGTGGTATGACTCTTTCTACCATTTTTCAGGGAGACAATAAAGATGTAGAAGGAGGTAAAATGGAGGTGAGGAGGTATTAGAAATTCCCAGAGAGAATAGATTGACCCCTTTTACATTTCATAGTCGCCCATCCCTGATGAAACAATTGGATTCCGTTATTTGGAATTATATTTGTCAAGTATACATGGATTTCTTTTCCTTCATCCAAAAGGAAAGGAAAGAGAAGGTAAGAAAAGAAAAAGAGAAAGGTTTTGGCTAAGATACAGAAGAGAATGCACAGAACTTTGAGGGGAGAACCTAGAATGATCTGAAGGTGATGGGAGCAGTTAATAAGATTAGTCCCAGAGAAAATCATTAGAATTCAGACAGGCTCAGATGTCAGGTGACTCAGGGCCTGGAGGTCAGAGAACTGAGTGGAGATGAGGATCTGGTGACTGGGAGGACCTAAAACTGAGGAGCCTGTCAAGGCCATGGACAGAAAAAGACTTTGCTTTCCTAGGGACGGAGAACTAAGGACAATACCTTCCCATTAGACTGAGGTTAGAAGTAGAGAGAATAAGCAAGGATAGTTATAATTACAGGTATAGCCAGCTGACCAGAAGTGGTAATAGGAAGCCAGGGGTGACTGGCATAGACTGGGTGACAGTGAATCTATCAAATTAATTGTATTAAAAACTGCTTTTAAGTAATTTATCTAATTTGTACAAAGCTGTTATTATGATATTCCTATAAAGCATGGTGATAAAATAGTTTAGTAAGCCAGATGCCGGGGCCTCCCAGTTTCATGGATTAGACTCAGTCCAACCATCCACAGCTTCCAAACCCATCAAAGTTCTTGGCAGAAGGAGGCTCTACTCAGGAGGTGCTTCAGGGATAGGCAGCAAACATTTGCTCCCCTGAGGATTATCTGTGTACAGCCCAGTGAGTTGTGGGGTAGGGGATCTGCATTATAAAAAGGAATACTGAAGGCATAAGACACTCATCCAAGTATTTCTGTGCGTTGGAAAAGGTGCTACTATACAACACCATGCATCTCTGGGAAATTTTCTTTTTGCTTTCCAGAACTATCTCTTCTCTAGTGATGGAGAGTACACCAAAAAAGTTGGTATACCATTTCTAAGAGGATCTGACCCCTAGCGCAAATTGAGAAAATTATCTTCAATGCAACTTTGTTGATCAGGTACAAAATATTTACCAGTCCATGAACAAATTCAGGACCACTGTTCATCTAAAGATAGATATATACAGTAAAACAACACCTTTATTATTATTTTAGCTAAAAACCTAATGCTGCTTTTCTAATTTATGAATTTATCAAATTCTGTAAATATCCTATACTAATATCAATTGCATAAGCACTATTAAAGAAATGTTTAATTCGACCTTGGAAAAGGTTTCCATCTTCTGATTAGGAGGAAAGAAACTCCTTGTATTTCTTGTTTGGCTGTTACAAGCATATTTGCACATACCTATTTACTTAAAAGCATTTGCCTTCTGTCCTTAAGGTACACTTTCTTTTGAAATCAGCAAAGTTCCCCACACTCTTATTATTTTGGCCACTATGTGCTGTTGTTCAGCAAAACCTTCAGAGTGTTGGGGAAATCATCTGAATGAATGGACAAGCAATTTGTGAAATGGCACGTGTGTGTTATGTCACATTTCTTACTCTGTGTTCTTACCCAGCGCCCTGGTTCTTCTCAGGATATATGCATTCTTGTCCTTAATAATAAGAATAGCTTAGGATTTGCTGTTATGTATCAATGATCCATTGTTAGTGGTTTTCATGTATCGTAACCAGGCTCCAAAATGGAGTTGATCTTTGTGGTCCTCACTATGTAGTTAACAGAGGCCAAGGTATTTTACCAGGGTTTTCCCTCATGTGATCCACAGCAACCTGCCTGAGAACCAGCTCAGTCTACATCTACTGAATTACCATCTCACCATCTCAGCTACCTACTTGTTTCTCTACTGTTTGAGTTAGCAGCCTGCAAACTTGGCTGCATACGGGAATCACCCAAGGAGCTTTAAAAGCTTAAGGATGCCTAGTTCTAGCTCTCAAAATTCTGAATCAATTGGTCAGTGGTGTGGACTGAGCATCGGGGTATTTGAAAGCTCCCTAACTGACCCTAAAACGTAGGCAAGGTATCACCCCTGTCCTAGGGCTCCTGAGACTGCAGGAGGGGAGTCTGGTTGTTCCAATGTCACTTTCCCTTCCTTGTCCTTGGCCATGGGAATCCAAGAAAGAACTAGTTCAGGGATATTTTGATATGCAAATACTATGAGAAGCACTTTATTTCTCATTCTTAGTAGCAGGAGATTGTCTCTGTCTTCCAGAAAGGTTTCTTCAGGACTGATGAGCTTTCCCCTCATGGGCTGCTCAATCTCACTTCCCCTGAAGCCCTCCAAGTGATACTAGGAGTAAGCAGTCCGAGACGATGGGCTCTCCATAGGCACACTCCAGGCTTCGTAGCCTCGGAACTACAACTATAACTTAGATGATATACTAAGCGCAAAACGTAAAGAAATAAGTAGGTACCCTTGGATATTGTTGACAAATATTCTTGACTCTGAACTCTCAGTCCTCTTCCTCTGCCTCCTTCAAGAGGTCAAGAGACAAACCCAAGAGTTCCTCTTCCAGCTTCCTGCCATACTTTCCTGCCTTGTCTTGGCTTAAGCTTCTCTGTCTTTGAAATGCTCTTCTTTTTATTCCTGCTCCACCTGCTGAACTCATTTTATTGTGCAATTTTCCCAAACAGCCCATCCTTTAAAAAGAATTGTTTGTTTTTACATGCTCATCTTGAACCTACTTGAATGGACGCTCTTACCAAATTGCATTCTAGCTAGTTGTTTTCCCAGTTGTGGTCTTTGTTAGAATAACCCAACATTTAGTGAGTGGCCATGACTGCTCGGCCTTGGGTTAAGCAACACAAAAATGAATCAGATTCTCTCTGTCCCCCACTGCTCTTTAGGGGCTCACACTGTAGTGGGGAAGATAGTCATTACACTATCCACGGATAGATGCTACAAAATACAGATATACAATGTCAAGGGAAATTTTTAGGGCTTAGGACTATTGTTTAAGATGGGAATACTTAATTTCTGGATGTCAGGATCATCCTTGACTGTTAAGGAAAGCTGGATTACCTGGATAAATAGCTAACTTTTGTCAAAGCGCTCTTTGCAAAAAGTCTTAGTATATCAATATAGCAGGAGACAATATTGTGGATAAGATCAACTATTGGTCACGTATAGAATTGTTACTGTTATGCTGTTACAGGCTATGTAGGATGTTTTTAAATTTTGTGCTACTTATAAAAGGTTGGACACATTTTTATGATTTCAAGGCATAAATTTCCAGGTGCAGGGGGAAGAAAATATTGGGCTTTGAATTCATTACATTTGGGTTTGAACCTAGGCTTTATTATTTATTAATTAAATGGCCAAGTTACTTGCTTTCTCTGTGCATCAATTTCTTTGTAAAATGATAAAAATAGATACTTCATATGATCATGTGGATGATTAAATAAGATAATGCATGTAAAGCACTTAGACCAGCGCCTGACACATAAAAAGAACTCAGCAAATGTAGGTTTCCCTCGATACACTTTCAAAAATTAAAAAAAGAACAGGTTGGTCCAGAGCCAGAGGGAAAATGCCAGAAGGACTTTGGGAGCAGATTTCAACCGTTTGTTCCTCCTTTGATCTGGTGGTAGTTTTATTGCACAACTTGAGGAGCTTCTCCAGCAGCTGAAGAGTTAATTTTCAACCCCAATTCCCACTCCCAGTTTAGACTCAGGTCACTTGGGTTCAGAGCTTTCTACCCAGTGAGCAGAATTCCTGGCCCTCCTCCTTCTCTGCTGACCTCCTGGGGCTGGCTGCCGGAGGACACTCAGGAGTTCTTTCCCTCTCCCTCTTCAACACCCCACAAGGCCACCTGGAGAAGAGAAAGCTTGCTTCATCTGTAAGCTCAGTTGAGTATTTCAGGGCTAGGCAGAGAGCAACAATTTGTAAAATGAAAGAGGAAGGGCTTTCTGATTCGTGTCTTCCTCCCCCAAACCCTGAGCAATCTGTTCCTGTTTAAAACAAAAAGCAAAACATGTTTCCTCAAACCAGCTTAAGAGAATACTGATGACTAAGACAGTCTATTTATTTCAGCTGTCACAGGAGTCATGGATTCCTGGATTTTTAAGATTCTCCTGTGTTTTTGAGAATCCTGTGATTTCCTGCCTTAGAAACCCTTGAAAAGAAATTCTTTCAGACATTAAATAAGATACCAGAGGAGCAAGTTCTCAATTCTGAAAACTTTCCTTGTTCAAAAAGATGACAAAAATTTGTTAAGAACACAGATCTAAAGATGGCCGAGCAAGGTTAAAAATAATAATAAAGGGACAAATGAAATTCCATTTATTCATTCAAGAAATAATCACTAAGCATCCATTGTGTACCAGAGATTGGATACAATTCTGGGTTAACAAAGCTGAACAAAATATACCTGACCCCTGACTCCTCATGTTTCTTAACAGCTTAGGCTGCAGGAAAAAAATACATCCTTACAATGCAGTGTGATAAAGGCCCTAATGGGAGAAGTGCAAGAAGGTATAGGAGAGAAGGGCTCAAAGGATAAGCAGAATTTGCCAGAACGGGAGTGTGGATTGTAACTGTGTTCCAGGCAGAGGAACCAGTATAGCATACCTTAAGGCTTAGATGAGTGTAGTGGGTTGGAGGAGTTACAATGTTCCCCATCACAGGGTATCTGGATCGCAAATGTAGCAGGAGGATAGCTGGAGATGAGGCTGGCAGGATACCCATTATCTTCGTTTCAGCAGCTTGATGCTGGGAAGGTGTGGATTTAGGATTAAAAGAAGATACAATTCCCTGGAGATTTGGGGCCAAGGTGTGTGCTCCAACTAAACCCTGCCAGAGAAGATGTGTAACATTTACGATGTGTCCTGTTTTGCTATTATTTCCTGTGTGAATAGTTTTCAAAGGAAACTCGGGACGTTTGATGGGGTTACATTTAGGTCTTCTAAGCCTATTGGCTAAATATCAGAACATTATCTCAAGCCTCAGCTGCTGGGATATTGGCATCTTTGAATAATGAAATCCACTATTTAATGTTTCAACTAGTAACGGGAAGATGAGGGGGACCGCGATGGGGTTTTAGATGCAAGGACTTCCTGAGCATCAGCTGGTGATTGATAATTATCCATCATGCTTGACTTGTCGGTGTGAGCTGAGGGATGGGGAGGGAAGAAGCTGTCAGAAGATTAGAGCTACACATGATTGGCAAACTCAAGTGCTCATTAGAACCACTGGACATGTAGCCATTTTAATGCTTGCTACCTGAACATGAGCCATGGGTTTGTTTCCACTCAACATATAGTCCTGTATTCTTCCTGGAACACTCATGAAGAGTCATCTTAAAAATAGTCATGAAAGTAGAAAATTAGAAGACTTCAGGGATCATTTGGTCCAATACCTTTATTTTGGAGATGAGGAATCTCTCCTCGTCCCTTCTGGGTCCTCCTCAGGGCTTTTACATTTGCTGTTCCCTCCGCCTCCTCACCTGGCTTTGTCCTCTCGCTCTTCAGGACGCTGCTCAGTATTTACTGAATTCCCTAATTAAAATAGCTTCTGACCAATTTTTCTTAATATCCTTGGCTGTTTTATTGCACATGCATTTTCTGAAATATTGTTTTCTTGTTTGTTGACTGTCTTTTTCACTAGCATTTAAGTAAGGATTTGTCTTAATCATTGTTATGTCTCCAGCAATTAAAATAGTGCCAGGAAGATAATAGGACCCAATAAATATATTTTTTTAATTTATGAATGAATAAAAAGTCGAAGCCGGGTCTGGTAGGTCATTCACCTTTCTATTACTCCAATGCTTTTCCAATTTTACTGTGCAGATGAATCACCTGGGGACCTTGTTAAATGCAAATTTGGGAGAGAATGTCTTGAATTCTGAGATTCTGCATTTCTGACGAGATCTCAGGTGATACAAGCCCATGTGCCACATTCCTGGTACTCTACTGCAGCTGTGCTTCTGAAGTGAAAGCTAACTTGGCCAGAAATATTTTTATAGTCTGCATATGGTTTAGGCTTACATGTTTTTTTTCCTAAGCAAGGAATAGGGAGTTAAGTTGCATTTTGCAACATTTTATTATAACAATTTTCAAACATGAAGACTTGAAAGATCCTTATAGTGACTCCCCCACCAGACTCCACCATTAACACTGTGCTCCTCTGCTTTTCACATTTTGATCCAACTATCATCTTTCTATCCAACCTCAATCAACACTGTATTTTGATGCATTTCAAAGTGAGTTGCAAACAGCAGTGCACTTCTTCCAAAATACACGTAAGCCGCATTTTAAAAAGGGACTCTCTTGGTCACTGGTTGGGGACCAAACAGCGGAGGCTATCCAGGGGGCTTATTCACGAAGCTGGCTCCATCTGTCACTTTTCCGACCCACGTTCTTGTTCGTTGCCTTTTCCTTCCAGAGGACATTGGCGTTAGCGCTGTTGGAAATGTTAGGCATAGTCCATATCTTTTGCAGGCATCCTGCTACGATTTTAAGCCCAAACCAGATTTGCCAATCGGAATAATTTAAATTATTCTGCCAAGGATAGAATAGAAGGAGACAACAAGTTATCTTTGGCTCCTGGCATAGTTGATGAAAGCGAATGAAGGCTATGAAGTTGAGATTTTCCTTTTAGACTAACAAGTTCTTGAGGGTAGGGACCATTTCTTCATCGCTGTACCCCCAGTGCCTAGTACAGTCTCTAGAACATCGTAAATGCTAAATGTCTGCTGAAAGGTGGATGAACACTCACAACGTGAGAGCACTTTTCTCACCTGACCTTTGGTTGGTGGCACCAGTCCCTCAGACCCACCCCCACCCAGAGTAGACTTCCTTGAACGCTCACCACTGACATTTTGCGCCAGGTCATTCTTTGCTGCCAGGGCGGGGGAGCGGTAGGGGCTGCTGTCCTGTGGTACACCGTAGGGTGTGCAGAGCATCCAGGCCTCTATTAACTATCTGCAACAACAATCTTCTCAGCCATGACGATCACAAATGTCTCCAGACACTGCCGAATATCACCTGGGGGACAAAACTGCTCCTTTTTCAGAACCACAGTTCTAGGAATTGAAACCTCAAAACTTGAGTCTAGCTCTTTACAGCTTCTGAGCTGATAAGAACCAAGCCTGAATATGTACTAAGAGTCAAAAAAAATTTTTTTTATTCCCTAGGGGTCATGTCAGCATTGAGAAATGGTCTGTGACCTATATGTTTACAAGGTCAGAATTTTCTCCCAGGTTCCATTGTGTGTACCCAGTATTTATGGCTGGCTTCTGCCTTGGTTTCTTTTCCTTCAATGCTGGGATTCAAGCATAGTCTTAATCTCAGATCCCCTAACTGAGGAGCTAATTCCTTGTGAGCTTCCTCCTCTCTGGGTTGGACTCTGCTCTGTGCACAAGACACTGTTGCCTGAGGTGCTGTTCAAATCCAGAGGTTCTCACCGCCTTAGACCTTTAACTGTGCAACTGCCCTGACCAGGTACTCCCGCTGCCCAGTGACTCCTGTTGGGGTTCCCTACCCTCAGACAGGTCCCTGGATATTGGCATGACCTCAAATCTGACTTGAGCCTCCTAGGTTCTTTGGGATAATGCGGTTGGCACCACTGGCCACCTTCCTTTGGAGCTAGCTTAGTTTCTCTTGCCCCAGGACCATCAATTCTGGCTTCTTACACTTTCCTTGCCAACTCACTGAAAGTTCAGATTGTCACTCTTGACAGTTCATTTCCCCTGGCCATGTTAGACTCCCTCCTCCCCACAGACTAAATGTTCAACAACTTCAGGTGATCTTTCAGCCTGTTCGCCGTTTCTGATCTGTTAATCAGATTCCCCAGCCCTCTGAGGCACATCTTTTGCCTACAACTCCTAACCGCACAGAGCTGCTAAAGAAAGGCTCATAATTAAACCTACACAGCCCACAAAAATCTTGTAATACCTCCTTGGTCATTGCATTATCAGCTCTGTTTGTGTTCTTCCTCTATTATCTGCCTAACTCTATGCCTAACTCCAACCTAATGGTTGTTTCAAATACATTTCTTTCTCTATAAACCCCCAAGCTTGCTTTCCTTACCACTGCAGAACTACAAGACTAATACAGTCTTGCTATTCTTCAGCAAAATCAAGCTATTTTTCATCTTCACCTAAACATATCCATATTTCTTCATCTACAGTTGATTCTTCCTTCCAGGCTCAGCTAAGAAGGGTCCTTTCTCTTCTCTTGCTTATGCAATGTTCTTTCTGGGCTCCTTAACCAGGTTGAGGATCTGTATTTGTTTGACTTAGAATTGTTTCTTTATATACTTGTGGGCAAAGTCCAATTATATCCTGCTTTGCCTCACTCAGAGTCGAGAGAATGGGATCCCTTCCCTTCTATAAGCTCATTTTGCTCTGAAGGGGAAAATCAAACATAATATATTGTATTTATTAACTCAGTTGCTAATAATTTTTTGGCCTTTTCCCCATGATACCTCTGGAGATTGCTGGTCATATAGAACAAACTGCACACTGAAATTACTCATCAATTGATAGATTAAAGAAGTGCATGGCTGTTGCTCAGCTCCACTTATCTCTCTCTTTCAAAGAACAACCACGTTTCTGGCATGGTTCATCTTGTCTGGCTAATTGCGTCCATGACTGATTTACCTTTTTATTTTCCTTTAACCTGTCTTCAGTTTTCTCTGGTACTTAGGATTAGAAACTCTTTAGCCCATGAAAGGAACTTGGCTAGTTTCATCAAGTTCCACCAATTAGCTCTTTAATAATACAGTTCTTAAGAAATTGATAGAAACTTTCTTTTTTGCAGCCACCCACAGAAAATCAGTGTGGGTTTGCTTATACAGTGAGCAAATATTCAGCTTCTCAACTAAACAGGCCTTTTAATTCACAATATTTCCAGTAGTTTTTATTTGAGTGAATCACTCATGTTTGGCTGCTTGGGCAGGGTTCAATGTTGGAAAGTTAATTTATTCATGTTGTTGGGTGAGTCAGTTAACCCCTTGTTACTCCGATGTTGTTCAGTAGATCCCTACTGATCTCTGATACCCAAGATCCTCCACAGTTGGGTTGCAAAATGAGCTGAGTAGGGATTTTGATATGATAGCTAAGATATTTCTAATGTTTTGGAAAGGTAATGTGAAATTGCATTAAAGGTACCTTACTGAAATTCAGGAAATCTGGAGTTTAGTCCTGAATCTGACAATAGCTTCAAATGAACTCATCCTCATCTCACTGTGCCTCAAGTTTATCTTCTAAAAATGAAGTTTCCATCAGATTAAACATTTCGTGGTTCCTATGTTTCCAGCACTACAGTGAAAGTATTATTTAAGGGACTTTCCTTTATTCCCATTGCTCCATAATCCCACCGTGATGGGCCTTGCCATGGGTCTCTGTAAGATCATTTTTTAGGCCCTCTATAGGCCCTGTCAGTTTGGAGACATGTGTCTTAGAATTTTTCTCATATTACTTATATTTTAAAGGAGCTACCCGAAGCCACACATTCTGAAAGTATATGGAGATTACATTTAGAGAATATAGGTTGTATAGAAGATGAGATTAAAGGCAGTCTTGGAGAAGGAATATTTGAAAGGAAATTGGCAGAGAACTTTCCTGAATTGAAAGAGACATGAATCATTAGATGGAAAGTACATTTCAAGTTTCAAGTAACTTAATTGAAATAAATCTACTTAAGAGTGAAACTACAGAATATCAAGGATAAAGAGAATATCTCAAAGACTTTGTAACCCCCCCCCCAAAAATTACCTACCAAGAAAATTAGATTGCCAGTAGACTTCTCATCTGTAATCACAGATTTCAGAGGACAGTGAAATAAACATCTTCAAGTCCTGAGGGAAAATAACTGACAACCTACAATCCCATTTCCAGCTAAATGGTAAGGATAAACTAAAGATATTTTCAGGCATACATTCTACCCACAAATCCTTTCTAAAAGAGTTGCTAACCACAAAGACAAGAATACTCAGAGGGGACAGGAGGAATGTTCTAAACAATAGCAAATACAGAGGTCAAAAGATGTTGGTAAATTTAAAAAGAACACTTGAACTATTAATAATACTAATCGTATAATGTGTTAAAAAATACAAAACCAGAGCTAGATAATAGCAACCCTATGGGCGTGGGAAATGTTCGCTGTTCTAGGGTCATTGTCTTCTTCATTTGGAGAAAAACAACACTGAATAGTTTAGACTTTGTTAGAAAAACATATAGCTAAGTGCTTATGTTTAGGGAAACCACTAGAAGTATAGAAATATGACCTACAGCTCCCACATCAACATATGAAAACCTCATAATCTAACTGAAGACAGGAAAGGGGGGTGGGGAAGGGCACTAAACAAAAAAAGATGGATGAAATAAGTCAAAATATATAAAGAATGATGATTGCTGAACATACATTATTATGGGTCCTATTTTACAGAGGTTTAGATTACTCTAGATTTCCTGTTGGGGTGGGAGCACGTGTCAAGAGGGTGGAAAGCATTTAAAATACTAGGATTATCAGAGCTAGTTTACTCCCATATATAATTGTTAGTTCAAAGTTGTATACTTTTCTCCCTTAATATTATTTACAACGTAATATCAGATTTCCAGGTTTTCTGTATACAAAAATGGTTTCTCTGCAAACCATTTTCATTTAATACTGAAAAGAAAATACCTTGCATTGCCTCTCCAACACCTGGAACCTGGTGTTTGTTCTACTTCCTTGATAGCCTCTTTTAATCTCGCTCCGTATAGACAGCCCATAGATTAGAAACACCAAATAGTATGCTGTAATTTTAGAGATTGTTGTCTATGTTTACTATAATTATAGAGGTATTTAAAACCTTTGCATTTTGCCATTGGGAGAAAAAAATAGAAAGATTTGGGGTAATCAGTTGTTATGGACACATCTTGAAGTGAAATCAAAGCTATGTTTTGTTTGCCTGTAGCAAATTCTGACTTCAAAAAGACTGAATTTCTGGAAGTTGGATATTTGCAAATACCCTAAGTTCAGTTGCCTAAGTTCCTCAACCAGCTAGTGACCTTCAAAAATCAGGAAACCAATAGATTTTTGCATCGTAGTTATGATGAGGCTTAAATTCTCAATTCAATTACTTATTTTTTTCACTAAATTAGTAGCTGTTTTCTTCCAGGAATTATTAGTATATCAAAAACTCTTTTTTTGTCTTTTTTGCTTGAGTTTCAGATTCTTGAGCATTAAGTTTACTTTTTGGTTCTCAGGTCAAATTGTAGGTAACTTGAGTTACAGGTATTAGAACTCTTAGGAATCCCCTAGTCCAAACGGTCATTAGATAGAAAATGACACTGAGAGTCAAAGAGGAAATGTAACTTTCCAAATCCTCAGGACTCATTAGTGACAGTGAGATTTGGCCTGAAACCTAGATACTTTGTGGGTTGTCTTTTCAGAGCTCTTCATAACATGTCCAAACGAGGGTGACCATTTCACTATTTAGGCAAAATTTGTTTTATTATTTCAACAATTAACAAACACTGTTTTAATTGATGACACTTCTTAATGTTGAACAAAAAGGTTGAAATTCCGTGAAGTCATTAATTGATCAGTTTGTTGTGAAATATTGTGGCTGCTGTCCACACTGGTTAATTAACAAGTGGAAAATCACTTAGAAAATTCCAGGATCCAGCCTCTTCTGATTAATATTGTGTAAAGTAGTAACTTGTTACTATTTTAAATTTATAGAATATTGCACATGTACAAAGAGGTTAATAAAAATCTAGGAGATTCATAGTTCCACCATCAGATTTAATGTTTCAGACTTACAGCTTTTAGTTTTACCTTTGTTAATACCACATTAGTATATATGTAAATTACAATGTAAAAAATCATGTAATATTCAATTGTTTAATCTATTTCCAAAGATAATATGCAAGTTTTTTCAAGTTTATTTTTGCTTTCACAAGTAGTCCTGCAATGAACACCTTTATATACCCTTCTCAGTATGCAAAGGGGAATTTTTCTCTAGGATACATAACTAGAAGTAGAAAAGCTGGCTCAAATTTTTTTCTTCAGTGTTATCAGATATTGCTCAATTGTATTAATTTTTCCTTCACCAGCACATATGAGAGCTCCTTTTTCCCTATCCTCATAGGTCCTTGCAATGATCAAACTTTAAATTGTTTAACACTCTTAAAAAAGTCAGTTTCAATTTGCACTTCTTTGGTTATTGTTGTAGATGATGTGGTTATATGCTTTATTCCATCCGACTTTCCTGTGTGAATTGTGTGAATTGCCTGGTTGTAGACTTATTCAATTGTCTACTGAGCTTTATTTGATTTTTAAAATTGATATGTCAGATTTATTTGTATACTCTGGATACCTATTCTTTGTGTACAACATACGTTTCAAATACGTTTTCCCAGTGGTCTTTGTTTATGAATCTTCTGAGATATAGAAACATAAAATTTTAATGAAGTGAAAAGTATTAATCTTTTTAAAAGCTTACCTTTTTTGGTCTTATTTGCAAAGACCTTTCTTATGTTCTCCAATATTTTCTTCTAAAAGAGTTAAAACTTTACTTTTCTAAATTAGGTCTTTATCTGGAATATAATTTTGAGCATGGTGCAGATAATTCTAATTTTATATTTTTCCATGTGGATCAACAATTGTTCTTGTACTATTTAATGGTCTATCATTTTCACCCTGTCCAATACCAAGTTTCCCTATATATGTAGCTATTTTCCTGAGCTCTCTTTTCTGCTCCATTAGTCTATTTATCTCTGCAAATACCACACAGGTTATTTGCTATAGATTTTTTTTTAATTTTTGGTATCATTAATATACTACATGAGCAACATTGTGGTTATTAGATTCCCCCCATTATCAAGTCCCTACCACATACCCCATTACAGTCACTGTCCATCAGCGTAGTAAGGTGCTATAGAGTCACTACTTGTCTTCTCTGTGCTATACCGCCTTCCCTGTGCCTCCCCCCCACATTATGTACGTTAATCATAATGCCCCTTATTCCCCTTCTCCCTCCCTTCCCACCCAACCACCCTTCAAGTCCTTTTCCCTTTGGCAACTGTTAGTCCATTCTTGGGTTCTGTGAGTCTGCTGCTGTTTGGTTCCTTCAGTTTTGCTTTGTTCTGATGCTCCACAGATGAGTGAAATCATTTGGTACTTGTCTTTCCCCACCTGGCTTATTTCACTGAGCATAATACCCTCTAGCTCCATCCATGTTGTTGCAAATGGTAGGATTTGTTTTCTTCTTATGGCTGAATAATATTCCATTGTGTATACGTAACACATCTTTATCCATTCATCTACTGGTGGACACTTAAGTTGCTTCCATTTCTTGGCTATTGTAAATAGTGCTGCAATAAACATAGGGATGCATATGTCTTTTTCAAACTGGGCTCCTGCATTCTTAGGGTAAATTCCTAGGAGTGGAATTCCTGGGTCAAATGGTATTTCTACTGTGAGTTTTTGAGGAACCTCCATACTGCTTTCCACAATGGTTGAACTAATTTGCATTCCCACCAGCAGTGTAGGAGGGTTCCCTTTCTCCGCATCCTCGCCAACATTTGTTGTTGTTTGTCTTTTGGATGCTGGCCATCCTCACTGGTGTGAGGTGTTATCTCATTGTGGTTTTAATCTGCATTTCTCTGATGATTAGCGATGTGGAGCATCTTTTCATGTGCCTGTTGGCCATTATTTGCTATAGATTTAAAATAAGTCTTGACAGTTAGTGGGACATTATCGGTCCTTATTCTCTCCTTCTTCTATTCAAAATTGACTTTGTTGCCTTAACTTTTCATCTTCTATATGAAACCCAATCAGTTTTGTAACAACACTGTGGGGATTTTGATTGCATTGAAGTTGTAAGTTAACTGGAGGGGAATTGCCACTTTTATGATACTCAATTTTCTCCACAAAAAACGATATATTTTTCATTTATTTAGGCCTTCTCTTGTGCCCTTCAAGATATTAAGATTTTCCATGTAAGTATCTTGAACATATTTGGTTAGATGTACACTTAGGATTTTTGTTCCTATAATGAATGAGATTTTTAGAAAAAACAGTATTTTCTAATTTATTTTTGTTAGCACATGGAAGAATTGCTTATTTCTAACATAGTGTACTATCTAGAAAACTACCTCGATTAATTCCAATTATTTTGTTTCTTTGTTTCCTATCCTTACATTTCTTCTTGATTTTCTTGCTTTGGTGTACTGTATAGATATTCCAGTTGAATACTGAACAAAGACCAGGAATAGCAGGGACCTATATATTGTTTGAGATGCTTTTATTATTTTGCCATCAAGTATTATTTGATGTCTTTTTAATAAATGTTCTTTATCAATTTAAGGAAATTTCCATTTAATCCCAGTTTGTTATAATTTATTTTTGTTGTTGTTTTTCCCTTTTCTTTCATGCTATGGAATTATTGGAGGCCTCATAAATTACTTCAACTGTAGATTTAGATTGACTTTTGTCTTTTTTAACCTAATTGTTATGTATAGAAAGTGTTTTAGGCTGAAAACATAATAGCTGCTAACTTAGACTTTAGAATCAGGAGGAATAGAAGATATGACTCACATGAAAAACCTAATTGCCAAAAAGCTTCTAGTCCCTGAATGCTGAGAATATGTTGGGGCAGTGTATGATGCAGGCCTTGGATAACAGAAGCTTTGTGGAAACAGGTGTATCAGTCTAGTGAAGCTGCAAAGGCTAGTGGAACATATAGGCTGTGGGCTAATGAAAAGTAATCGATACTACTCACAAATAGGTGTGGGAAGGCACACCTACTTAACACTAGGATTACAAAAGTCTTCGAAGTCCTTGTGCAAATATCTTGGAAAACCTGTACAGTCATTGTTACTTTTAAATAGAAGCCACACTATGGGTTCAGATAACTCCATGTGCACACATGCCCTATTCCAGCCTACTAGGAAAAATCATAAGCTTATCCCATAGCTGTTCTCCTTCATCATGAAGTGGAAACAAGGATTAAAGGATCTGTGTAAGTCACTACCTTACATTTATCCCCCATTTCAAAAACACCTCCTAAGGGGATTAAATATGGTGGCATGAGAGGTGAGACACAGGCTTCCTCCTAAAACCACATATAATATGAAAATATAATTAATACAACTAATCCTGAAAAAGCAACAGGAAAGAGGACTTCACCAGACTGTATACACCTGGAGAAAAGAGCAGACCTCACAGAACAGGTTAACGTACCAAAGCTGTGGCCCAGCGGGACCCAAGCCTTTCCCCCACCCCAGCTCACAGGTGGGAGGAAGCCAAACTGAGCAGGGAGGGAGTGGAGGCCTGGGACTGCTGAATACCTAACTCCGGAGATATGCTCTGGGAGCACAGACCTACAATTCATGGTGCTTGCATGATACTCTCGTGATTACGGGGTTGGAAAGCTAAGACAGGCAGAATTCCTGGAGAGACTGAGATACCAGCCACTTGTGGAAAGCAGGGATCCATATCTGGCTGCTCTGGGACAAAAGAAAGGCAGGCAGTCTGAGAGACTTCCTAACAAGGAAGCCCTTAGCAAGAGGGCTGCTAAAGGGGCAAGAATTGCACAGAGCTTACTGCTCAGGAGAGAGGACAGGTAGACAAAATTATCTGGGTGCACTCTGCCCAGCAAGTTGGGAGCTTTGCCATATAGACTCTCATATTTAAGGAGGAAAAATAAATCTTCCTCCTTAGATGATCTTCAGGTGCTCCAGCTCCCTGGCTGGCTACACAGCTCCAAGGAACCCCTCCATGATATGCAGCCTACTATGCCTTTCTCCCAGCCAGCCCCACTTGACTCGCAAACCAGCAAACCCTACCTTGGTGTTAGGCCAGCCAAAGGGAAGATCTGTCTACAGCAACTACAAATGCAAAGCATAGAGGCTTATACCTGTGTGCTCAGCCCACTGGTTCAGACAGTGGAGACAGGCATAGCAGCCAGGAACCAGGAAACAGCTCTTTCATCCCCCCAGGCACCAATACCACTCTCCTGCAACCCCTGACATTGCTTCAGGGGCTGAGCAGCTCCAGGGAGTAGAGCTTCTGGGCACTAGAGGGCTCCATATACAAATATCAAACGCCAAAGGAACCTGGTTCAGAGTAAAATTATTAATACCACTCCTGAGAAAGATTTAAATGACATCGACCTCATGACTCTTCCTGAAAGGGAGTTCAAAATAAAAATCATTCACATGCTCATGGAGGTACGGAAAGATATTCAAGAACTCAGGAATGTATTCTTGTCAGAGATTCAATCATTGAAGAGCACAATGGAGGGTGTTAAAAGCAGATTGGATATGGTGGAGGAGACGATAAGTGAAATAAAAACTAGAGAAGAGGAATACAAAGAAGCTGAGGCACAGAGAGAAAAAAAGATCTCTAAGAATGAAAGAATATTGAGAGAACTGTGTGACCAATCCAAAAAGAACAATATTCACATTATAGGGGTACCAGAAGAAGAAGAGAGAGAAAAAGGGATAGAAAGTGTCTTTGAGGAGGTAATTGCTGAAAACTTCCCCAAACTTGGGAAGGAGATAGTCTCTCAGGCCATGGAGGTGCACAGATCTCCCAACACAAAGGACCCAAGGAAGACAACACCAAGACATATAGTAAATAAAGTGGCAAGATCAAGGATTAGGACAGACTATTAAAAGCAGCCAGAGAGAGAAATAAGATCACATACAAAGGAAAGCCCATCAGGTTATCATCAGACTTCTCAACAGAAACCTTACAGGGCAGAAGGGAGTGGTATGATGTATTTAATGCAATGAAGCAGAAGGGTCTTGAACCAAGAATACTTTATCTGGCAAGATTATTATTTAAATTTGAAGGAGGGATTAAACAATTTCCAGAAAAGCAAAAACCAAGAGAATTTACCACCCACAAACCATCTCTACAGTGTATTTTGGAGGAACTGCTATAGATGGAAGTGTTCCTAAGGTTTAATAGCTCTCACCAGAGGTAATAAAACCACAGTAAAGAAAGTAGAACAGCTAATTACTAAGCAAATGCAAAATTAAAATTAGTATCCCCAAAGTCAATAAAGGGATAGACAAAGAATACAGAATATGATACCTAATTTTTAAAGAATGGAGGAGGAAGAAAAAAAAGAAGCTTTAGATTCTGTTTGTAATAGCATATTAAGTGAATTAAGTTAGACTCTTAGATAGTAAGGAAGTTAACCATCAATCTTTGATAACCACATACCTAAGCCTACTATGCCAATAAGTACATACCTATTGATAATCACCCTAAATGTAAATGGACTGAACGTACCAATCAAAAGACATAGAGTCACTGAATGGATAAAAAAACAAGACCCATCTATATGCTGCCTACAAGAGATTCACTTTAAACCCAAAGACATACACAGACTTAAAGTGAAGGGATGGAAAAAGATATTTCATGCAACTAATAGGGAGAAAAAAAGCAGGAGTTGCCGTACTTGTATTAGACAAAATAGATTTCAAAACGAAGAAAGTCACAAGAGACAAAGAAGGACACTATGTAATGATAAAAGGGTCAATCCAACAAGAAGGTATAACCATTATAAATATCTATACTCCCAATACAGGAGCACATACATATGTGAAACAAATACTAACGGAATTAAAAGGAAAAATAGAATGCAATGCATTCTAGGAGACTTCAACACTCCACTCACTCTGAAGGACAGATCAACCAGACAGAAAATAACTAAGGAGACAGAGGACCTGAACAGCACAATGCAACAGATGGACCTAATAGACATCTACAGAACTCACACCCAAAAGCAGCAGAATACACATTCTTCTCAAGTGCACATGGAACATTTTCAAGAATAGATCATATACCAGGCCACAAAAAGAGCCTTAGTAAATTCAAAAAGATCGAAATTGTACCAACCAGTTTCTCAGACCACAAAGGTATGAAACTGGAAATAAATTACACAAAGAAAATGAAAAACCCACGAACACATGGACGCTTCACAACATGCTCTTAAATAACCAAGGAATCAATGACCAAATAAAAAGAGAGATCAAGCAAAATATGGAGACAAATAACAGCAATAATCCAACACCGCAAAAGGCCTACCTTAGGAAAGAAGAACAGTCCCATATGAACAGTCTAAACTCACAATTAATGAAACTAGAAAAGGAAGAACAAATGAGGTCCAAAGTCAGTAGAAGGAGGGACATAATAAGGATTAGAGCAGAAATAAATAAAAACAAAAAGAATAAAACAATAGAAAGAATCAATGAAAGCCAGAGCTGATTCCTCGAGAAAATAAACAAAATAGATAAACCCCGAGCCAGACTTATCAAGAAAAAAACAGAGTCTACTCACATAAACAGAATCAGAAATGAGAAAGGAAAAATCAGTACGGACACCACAGAAGTACAAAGAATTATTAGAGAATACTATGAAGATTCATATGCTAACAAACTGGATAACCTAGAAGAAATGGACAACTTTCTAGAAAAATACAACTTTCCAAGGCTGACCCAGAAATAAACAGAAAATCTGAACAGACCAATTACCAGCAACAAAATTGAACTGGTAATCAAAATTCTACCTAAGAACAAAATACATGAACCAGATGGCTTCACAGATGAATTGTATCAAACATTTAGTGAAGACCTACTACCCATCCTCCTTAAAGTTTTCCAAAGAGTAGAAGAAGAGGGAATATTTCCAAACTCATTCTATGAGGCCAGCATCACTCTAATACCAAAACCAGGCAAAGACACCATAAAAAAAGAAAATTACAGACCAATGTCCCTGATGAACATAGATGCAAAACTACTCAACAAAATATTAGCAAACCAAATTCAAAAAGATCATCTATCATGATCAAGTTGGATTTATTCCAGGGATGCAAGAATGGTACAGCATTCGAAAATCCATCAGCATCATCCACCACATCAACAAAAAGAAGGACAAAAACCACATGATCATCTCCATAGATGCGGAAAAAGCATTTGACAAAATTCAACATCCATTCATGATAAAAACTCTCAACAAAATGGGTATAGAGAGCAAGTACCTCAACATAATGTAGTCCATATATGACAAACCCACAGCCAACCTTATACTTAACAGCGAGAAGCTGAAAGCTTTTCCTTTAAGATCGGGAACAAGACAAGGATGCCCACTCTCCCCACTTCTACTCAACATAGTACTGGAGGTCCTAGCCACGGCAATCAGACAACACAGAGAAATAAAAGGCATCCAGATTGGCAAGGAAGAAATTAAACTGTCCCTGTTTGCAGATGACATGATATTGTACATAAAAAACCCTAAAGAATCCACTCCAAAACTACTAGATCTAATATCTGAATTCAGCAAAATTGTGGGATACAAAATTAATACGCAGAAATCTGTGGCATTCCTATACGCTAACAATGAACTAGCAGAGAGAGAAATCAGGAAAACAATTCCATTCACAGTTGCATCAAGGAGAATAAAATACCTAAGAATCAACCTAACCAAGGAAGTGAAAGACCTATACTCTGAAAACTACATCTGAAAACTACAAGACACTCATGAGAGAAATTAAAGAAGATACCAATAAATGGTAACACATCCCGTGCTCATGGATAGGAAGAATTAATATTGTCAGAATGGCCATCCTGCCTAAAGCAATCTACAGATTCAATGCAATTCCTATCAAAATACCAACAGCATTCTTCAACGAACTAGAGCATATAGTTCTAAAATTCATATGGAACCACAAAAGACCCCAAATAGCCAAAGCAATCCTGAGAAGGAAGAATAAAGCTGGGGGGATTATGCTCCCCAACTTCAAGCTCTACTACAAAGCCAGAGTACTCAAGACAATTTGGTACTGGCACTAAAATAGACCCATAGACCAATCGAACAGACTAGAGAGCCCTGATATAAACCCAACCATATATGGTTAATTAATATATGATAAAGAACCATGGACATACCATGGGGAAATGACAGCCTCTTCAACAGCTGGTGTTGGCAAAACTGGACAGCTACATGCAAGAGAATGAAACTGGATTATTGTTTAACCGCATACACAAAAGTAAATTCGGAATGGATCAAGGACCTGAATGTAAGTCATGAAACCATAAAAATTTTGGAAGACAGCATAGGCAAAAATCTGAATATAAGCATGAACAACTTCTTCCTGAACGCATCTCCTCAAGCAAGGGAAACAAAAGCCAAAATGAACTCATGGGACTACATCAAACTAAAAAGTTTCTGTGTGGCAAAGGACACCATCAACAGAACAAAAAGGCATCCTACAGTATGGGAGAATATATTTGTAAATAACATATCAGACAAGGGGTTAACATCCAAAATATATAAAGAACTTACATGCCTCAACACCCAAAAAGCAAATAACCCCATTAAAAAATGGACAGAGGATATGAAGAGACAGTTCTCCAAAGAAGAAATTCAGATGGCCAACAGACACATGAAAAAATGCTCCACATCACTAATCATCTGGGAAATGCAAATTAAAACCACAATGAGACATCACCTCACACCAGTAATGATGGCCAGCATCGAAAAGACTAAGAACAACAAATGCTGGCAAAGATGCAGAGTAAAGGGAACCCTCCTACACTACTGGTGGGAATGTAAGCTAGTCCAACCATTGTGGAAAGCAATATGGAGGTTTCTCAAAAAACTAAAAATAGAAATACCATTTGACCCGGGAACCCCACTCCTAGGAATTTACCCAAAGAATACAACTTCTCAGATTCAAAAAGACATATGCACCCCTATGTTTATCGCAGCACTTTTTACAATAGCCAAGAAATGGAAGGAACCTAAAGTGTCCATCAGTAGATGAGTGGATAAAGAAGAAGTGGTACATATAAACAATGGAATATTATTCAGCCATAAGAAGAAAACAAATCCTACCATTTGCAACAATATGGATGGAGCTAGAGGGTATTATGCTCAGTGAAATAAGCCAGGCAGAGAAAGACAAGTATCAAATGATTTCTCTCATTTGCAGGGTATAACAAAGAAGCAAAACTGAAGGAACAAAACAACAGCAGACTCGGAGACTCCAAGAAAGAACTAGTGGTTACCAAAGGGGAGGGGTTTGGGAGGGAGAAGGGGATTGAGGGGTTTTATGTTTAGTACACATGGTGTGGAGGGTCACGGGGAAACCGGTGTAGCACAGAGAAGGCAAACAGTGAATCTGTGGTATCTTACTACACTGATGAACAATGACTGCATTGGGGTATGAGTGGGGACTTGATAATATGGGTAAATGTACCAACCACATTGTTTTTTCATGTGAAACCTTCATAAGAGTGTATATCAGTAATACCTTAAAAAAAAAAAACACCTGCTAAGGGTCCTTGACATCAAATTAGCTCGATTCCTGGTTTGTCCAATGTATTGTGTGAGTCATCATGTGACATATATGAAGATACAGAATTCCCAAGATTTTGCCCCTTAACTGTAACAGGGGGCCAGTGGAAGCAGAATTTGAATTTTTTGAAGACAGAGTACTGCAATTCTGAAGTTGAATTCAATTTTGGCTCATGAAGTGAGAGGCAGTAATCAGTCTTAAGGGAAACTTTTGTCTAGAGAGGGATGACTTTGGTTTTAGTTACGTAGATTTAAATCATGGACCTCCCTACCCACTCTCTGGGGAGATCTGAATGTGATGAAATAATATGAATGTACTTGCTTTAGACTGATTTGTAAAATAATTTCTTAAGCAGAGTGAGTGTACTAGCACAATTGTACTCCAGCAGAAATAGATCATTTTTCCCTTGAAATCTGAGTGGAGGTTGCCTTATGAACAGAAAGTGATTTGTCTTTGATTACTTATGTGTGACCCTGCTTGCGAAAACTCTGCTGTTTATGGACCCTTTCCTCTTTTGTTCTGAGCACAGAGCTAAACTATACTCACCAGCACCCGCTTTACAATTAGTTGTGGCTATGTGATTGTTTTTGTTAAAAATATGTAACAGAACCTGAGAATGGACTCAGTTACCAAAGGGAAAGGGACTGGGGAGGATGGGTGGGGAGGGAAGGGATAAGGGGGGGAAAGGGGCATTAATGTTGGGGGGCACGGGGAGGGCTGTACAACTCAGAGAAGACAAGTAATGATCCCATAGCATCTCGCTACGCTGATGGACAGTGACTGTAAGGGTGTATGTGGTGGAAACCTGATGATGTGGGGAGTCTAGTAACCATAATGTTGCACATGTAATTGTAGATTAATGATGCAAAAAAAGTAATATGTAAGTGGAAATGTTGTGTGTCACTTCCAGGCCAAGGCTGTTAGGAAGTGGGCCGTCCTTCTCCATGCGCTTTCTCCTTTCCCTTGATAGACACAGTGGACAAAGAGATTGAAGGATGATAGGGCCCCAGATGGAAGAGGCCTGGGTTCCTGAATTGTCTCAAACAGGAATGCTACCTGTAGGCCTGGAACACTTTCTTTGATTATTAAAAAAGGAAAATAAATTATTTTGTTGGAATTTTTTATCTTTTTTTACAGCAGCTCACATTACCCTAACTCATACAGTGTGCTTGTCTAAGCCCTTCTTCATAGCAAACTGGGGAACTGGACTTCTACCACGTAAGCATATAGGCTCACTTTTCCCTTTAATATGTCAGGAGAGACTGTGAAAAGGAACTGAAGTTGATCTGATGCAGCAACACATGGATGGAACTACTGGTATCTTACCCACGGCATTTTTAAAGACATGAGGAAAAAAGATTTCAGATTATCATTGGTTAACTTCTCTGGTGTCTGAGTGGGAGACATATCTAGGGGGTATGAAGTAGAATCTTTCTCAAGGGAATCCACGTTTCCACTATCAATCATTCAAGGGAGAGAAAGAAAGGGAATTTTAGGTTAGGAGTGGGGTTTAATTAGGCTTGGATTTTTAGGGTGAAAACTCCTGAAGACTTTTGCTGCTGGGTCTTGAGCTTGAATGAACCATATGAAGGCCTGAGTTTTATAGTGAGTTTAGCTTTTTGGGTACCACGACTAGATCCTTTTTTAAAAAATTATTTTTATTATGCTAAGAACACTTAACATGCGACCCTCTCAACATAGTTTTGAGTATACAATATAGTATCGTTATCTGTAATCGCTAGAACTCATGCATCTTGCATACCTGAAATTTGACACACACGGATTATCAGGTCCCATTCTCCCTCTCCCGGCCCCTGGCAGCCACCCCTTGTTCTTTGCTTCTGTGGGTTTGACTAGTTTATATACCTAATGCAAGTGGAGTCAGGCAGGATCCGTCCTTGTATGACTGGTTTATTTCTTACCAGTCGTCGTGGTAATAGCACAGTGTCCTCAGATTTCACCTGTGTTGTCACATATTGCAGGATTTCCTTTTTTTTTTTTAAGGCTGAATAATATTCCATTGTATGTCTATACCACAAAATCTACCCATCCATCAATGGACATACAGGTGGTTTCCACATCTTGGCTATTGTGAATAGTGCCACAATGAACATGGGAGTATTAATATCTGTTCAAGATCTTAATTTCAATTCTTTTGGATAAATACCCAGAAATGGGGCTGCTGGATCATATGGTAATTCTATTTTTAATTTTTTGAGAAGCCACCATACTGTTTTCAACTGTGGGCTGTACCATTTTGCATTCCCACCAATACTGTACAAGGGTTCAAATTTCTCCATACCCTCACCAACACTTGCTGTCTTTTACTTTCTGATAGTAGCCATCCTAACAGGTATGAAGTAATACTTCATTGTGGTTTTGATTTACATTTCCCTGATGATTAATGACATTGAGCGTAGTTTCATACCTCTATTGGCCATTTGTATGTCTTCTTTAGACATGAACAGATATTTGAATAACCACATCATGTTCTGGTTACATTACTCTTCCAGCCTGCAGTGAAATATTGCTGAAAAGTCATGAACTAATCTCCAGTGTAATGTGAGGAACTGGGGAGAAGAGTGTCTACTTCCTGAGGTTAGAGCAGGGTCAGGAAATGAGTGGCAGTTTACCAGCAGCGGGTGACAGTGTTCACCGGGGCAGTAAGTGTTCACTGAGCACGTAAGGTCATCCACAGCAGAAAAAAAGTAGAATGTTGAAAAGGCTAGAGTGAAAGGAAATGGGGCTCTTTCTTCAGAGTACATGTGAGGTACTCTGAGAAACTTTTAGAAATACCTGGGAGATGCCATAAGGGGGCTGTTTTAAAAAAAATAGACCAGTTAGAGTTTGCATAATTACAGTTTGAATATAAACATAGTGGTTACCAAAGGTTCAAGGGTTGCTTCTTTACTATCTGACTATCTAACTTAACTTTCTTGTTAAGTTATTGTAAACACAGTCTGATGTTTCTTTATTTCTCTCCCTTCTTATTCTTCCTCCTCCATTCTTTATATACTAGGTGTTTTATTCTTTGCCTTTAGTTAGTATTTGGATGGTCTGCTTTCTTTGCTATGATTTTATTTTCTCTGGTGACATCATTTTAGCCTTAGGAATGCTTCCCTCTAGAGCAGTCCGTTTAAGATATCCTGTAGAGGTGGTTTATGGGAGGCAAACTCTCTCAGCTTTCGCTTGTCTGGAAATTGTTTAATCCCTCCGTCATATTTAAATGATAATCGTGCTGGATACAATATTCTTTGTTCGAGGCCCTTCTGTTTCATTACGTTAAATATATCATGCCATTCTCTTCTGGCCTGTAAGGTTTCTGTTGAGAAGTCTGATGACAGTCTGATGGGTTTTCCTTTGTAGGTGATCTTTTTTCTTTCTCTAGCTGCCTTTAATACTCTGTCCTTGTCTTTGATCTTTGCCATTTTAATTATTATGTGTCTTGGTGTTGTCTTCCTTGGGTCCCTTGTGTTGGGAGATCTGTGGGCTTCCGTGGACTGCAAGACTATTTCCTTCCCTAGCATGGGGAAGTTTTCAGCAATTATTTCTTCAAAGACACTTTCTATCCCTTTTTCTCTCTCTTCTTCCTCTGGTGCTCCTATAATGCTATTATTGTTCCGTTTGGTGGCTTCTTTTTGAGTGCTGAAAATGTTCCAAAATTGATTGTAGGATGGTTGCATGAAACCATTGACTTAAACATGTAAAATTGGTGAACTATATAGGGTATGTGTTATATCTCAATAAAGTTGTTATAAAAAATAACATGTCATGTGTCCCAGTTTTTTTCTCTCTTATTAAACAAGGAGCTGAGTCATACGGTTGGTGTTCTTCCATTCCAACTATTGTATAATTCCGTGGTTCTGATTACCAACTAACTCCACTATTGTCACACATATTGTGTTTTTAAAGGCTAATGATTTTTAATAGTTCTAAGATAATATTAAAACATTTTTTGGATGTTCCTAGGGTATAAATAAGAAGCCAATTATCATTCCATTTATAGATTCATAGAATAAAAGGCACTGCTTTCCTGGATCATTTGAAGGGTCACTCCTGACGTATGTATTGAGTCTCAAGAGAACTAGGTTTCTATACTTTCTTGAGAAGGAAAACACTATATGTAATTTAAAAATTTTCCATCAGCTTACATTGTTACAAACTCTTAGTTCCATTGCCTGAGCAGCACATTTAATACACTGATTGACCAAACTCTAGAGAAGCAAAATGAATCAAAATGTAATATCCTTTGGAGAACAGGCAGACAAAAACTTGGCTGACCATATAAAACGAAGGTATATAAGGCAGTGGCAGTGATTAGAATTAAGAGGCTATGATTTGACCCAGACCTTAAATCAATCTTCTTGGAAAAAAAAAATTTTTTTTAAACAAAAATCTATGACCATTAAATGACAACACCAGACAACACAAGCCAACATGTAGTTCTAAAATGTAATCAGCTTCCAAGGATTAAAATGATGCTTTTCATCAGGAAGCTCGGCTGCTCTGGCATATCCTAAAGGTAGAAAAAAGCAGGTTCTTGCAGCTGTTTGGGGCTTGAAAGGGGTTTATCCTACCAGCAGTGTTGCTAGAGGAGCTTCGTACAGCACAACTACTAACAATGTGTCTTGCTGGTGGACTTTGGGAACCAATAGCTAGAGGCTGGCTAATCAGATGCAAGACAGTAAGAGAAGAAGTGGCTTTCTCGAGCCAAGGATACAGGCTTTTAACCATTGGAAGTGGTGATGACGATAGTGAGCAAGGTTCTGCAGGAAGTGTCATCTTTGTGTGTGAGGAGCCTGAAAGGACGGATGGTCGCCAAGGCTGTTCAGGAAGACACCACAAACAGGCACAACACTACCTGCCATGTCCTCTTCTGGTGTGAAGAGGGTTCGATGAAGGTGCCCAGAACTAAACCATCATTAAAATAAATGCCACTTCTAAAAACAGATAGGTGGAGAGCAAAACATAAGCAAATTCGTTTAGAAGGAACTTCTTTAAAGTTAGAGGGCAGAAAAAAGTCTATGTTAAAATTAAATAAGCAGCGAACAGACAGAAGAAGAGAGCGTAGAAGTTTGAAACTAGATGGAAACTGATTACCCTATCATGCTCTGGGGTAGTCGGGATAGGCTAAGCTATGCTGAGATAATAAACTCAGAAATCTCTGTGGCTTCTCACAACGGAAGTTTATTTCTTAGTCACACACGTCCAGTTTGGATTGGCAGCCACTCATTTATCTGATCATTCAAGGTTCTAAGCTCTTTTCATATCATGATAACATCAAAGCTTCCAAAGGTGTTGTGGCAAGAGAATAGAAAGATGGAGAGGGCAATGGCTTCTTGTGGGAGTGACATGTGACCTGTGCTCAAATTTCACTGGCCAGAACTCAGGCACATGACTCCAACCCAAAAGCAAAGAGGCTGGAAAATGCAGTTTTCCCGTGAAACATTGAGTCAAAACGTAATACTTCTTCCAGGCCAGCTTTATGTACCATCTTCTCAATTTTTGCCACATACAGTTACCCTTCGACTCTGCTTAATATTGTACTTTAAATCAATTCACTTAGAAAAATTTAATTACCATTAGACAATCTACTAATTAAAGTCTAATTTAAGCTGTTTTGACATATAATTATATATTTTACTAACATGCATTAATATAAGTACACTTATTATGTATATGTTATGGACAATCTAAAATTATCTCATGCACCGGTGGAGCCAAACACTTTAGAAGAAACTAATGTAACCCTCCCATTTGAAGATGAGAAAACTGAGGCCCAGAAGGATGACATAAGCTCCCCGAGATCATACGGGAAACTAAGTGGCAAAGCCAGAATTAGAGACTAGGTTTCCTTTCTACTATCCCATGTTTTCAATCCTCTTAAGTTTGTGGGGAAAGGATGTGGGCACTAGAAAAACAAGCTGAGTCACTGCCATTAGGGGAATGAAAAAGAACGCAGGCATAATGTACAAGTATCTTAGAGGAAAAAAACCCAGGAGGAAGAGTTGGGAAGCTGCAAGGCAAATGGGGTCTCTCGGAAAACATGACTCCCACACAAATCAGCAGATTTAGGTGCATGGCTGTCTAAAGGCTTCTGAGAGACCAATTTTCTGAATTGCTTAGACTCACTGATGAATAATTCTAGGGGCCTAGAGAACTGTCGCAGGATGGAGACGAGCGCACGCAGCTGGAGGGGCTGTTGGGACAGCAGCTGGACTCTGCGTGTGGAAGTACAGGAAGTGCCATCTGTTGCACAGCTCGGCGCCCTCTGTGCAAGGCCACTAACCCTCAGAAGCACTTTGCCAAGAAACACAGGGAAGAATATCACTTCCATTTGGATCAAAATTAAACACCGGAAAGATTTGGGTAGGAAACTTCTGCAGGAGTACTGGGTGTTCCTTAATGTTCTATGAAGCAGCTTTGCCTGCTCAGAGAGGTGATCGCAGTGAATGCCTGGCAGATTTAGCTTTACTAATTAGGATCATGGGATTTGTTACCTGAGGAGACTTTAGAGGTTATCTACCACAGTAATCATAATTTTTCTTTTTTAGTCTGTGAAAACTGGATCTTCAAAATAAGTCTTATGGACAAACTTACTACACAGAACTGCTAGAAGCAGAACCGCTCTGGTTGGACGGCTGTCCAGTCAGCTTGGGCTGCTGTGACGAAAACCCACAGACTGCATGGCTTAAACAGCAGACACTCACCTCATAGTTCTGGAGGCTGGGAAGCCTAAGAGGAGGATGCAGCTCAGTCAGGCCCTGGTGAGGACTTACCTCCTGGCTTGGAGACGGCTGCCTTCTCGCTGTGCCTTCACATGGCAGAGAACAATCTAGCGCTGGTCTCTTCCCCTCCTTGTAAGGGCACTAACTCCAGCATAGGGGCCCCATCCTTATGCCCTCATCTAAACCTAAATACCTCCCAAAGGCCTCATTTCCAAATACCATCACAGTGGGGATTAAGACTTCAACATATGAATTGGGTGGCCACACTGGGTGTGGCAAAGACACAGATATTCAGTCCTTAGCAAGGAGAAGGGGTTCTAGGGTTCTGCCAGCTTGGCCCCTCTTAACCATCCTCCATCTCTCTACCCACCCTGAGCACAGCATAATATGCCGCCTATTCATTCAGTGTAATGCCTTCACTTTAGGAAAGCAGAAACTAGGCCAACAGGGATTGTGGAGACTTCTGAGGCCACCCAGTTAGGCAATGGCAGAGTTAGAACAAGAATCATAGCCTTTCGACGCATGCCTGGCCTTGCTGTGTGATTAGTATAGTGAGAGACTGTGCTATTGTGATTAACGAACATATCCCTATAATGTTGAAAAATTCTTCCTTATAAATCATATCTAGAAATTGTATATCCCTTATAAATAGATTATAGAATAGAGTTCTATCCTCTCCTGCTAAGAAGACTTATTGAGGCATAATTGGCATAAAATTGTTGTAAGATAAATATTAAAACTTACATTGGTAAGTGTTGAATTAAGTACACACCTGTGAAATCATTATGAAAATCAAGATAATGAACATATTTATTACACTCAGAAGTCTTTTTGCACCCTTTGTATTCCCCTCTCAACCTTCCCCACATCATCTCCATTCTAAGGCAATAACTGTTCTGATTTCTGTCACTATATATTAGTTTATAATATAGGAATTTATATACATGGAATCATATATGGATAGTATGTACTATTTTTCTTCTCTGGCTGCTTTCCTCCATGTAATAATTTTGAGGTTCATCCATGACATTGCATGTAGGAATGGTTCATTCAATTGTATTGCTGAGAACAATCTCATTAAATGGCTAAACCACACTTTATTTATCCATTCATCTGTTGTGGCATTTGAGTTATTTTCAATTTTTTACTGTTACAAATAAAGCTGTTGTGAATATTTATGTACAAGTCTCCATAGGAGCATTTCTCTTGGTTATATACTAGTAGAATGGTTGGACCACATAGTAAATATAAGATTGACTTTTTAAGAAATGGTCAAATTGTTTTCAAAAGTGGTGGTCCTACTTTACATTCTGTGAGGCAGGATAGTTCCAGTTGCTCCAATATTTGGTATGGTCAGTCTTTAAAAATTTTAGCCATTGTAATAGGTGTGTAGAAATATTTCAATGTGGCTTTCTTATTTTAATTTGATTTTCTAATGGCTGGTGATGCTGAGTAATAATCTTTTCATGTGCTTATTTGCTACCTGTATACCTTTTTGGTAAGGTGTCTGTTCAATCTTCTGTCCAACTTTTTAATTGAGTTGTTTGTTTTTATATTTGGGTTTGAAGGCTCTTTATATATTTAAGGATACAAGGCCTTTAACAGATATGTGATGTGGCTTGCCATCCTCTTAACAGCATCTTTCAAAGAGCTTAAGTTCTTAATTTTGATGATGTCAAATTAATTTTTTTCTTTTATGGATTGTACTTCTGTTTTTGTACCTAAGAAACCTTTCCATAATATAAAGTCACAAAGATTTTCTTCTACAAGTTTTAGAGTATAGGTTTTACATTTAGGTCTCTGATTCATTTTTAGTTAACTTTTGTACACAGTGGGAGGTATGGACTGAAGTTCTTGTTTATGTATGGAAATCCAAATGTTCAAGCACCATTTGTCAAAAATATTGTCCTTTCCTGACTTGCCTTCACACTTTGGTCAAAAATTGTTTGTCCATACAAGTGTGCATCTATTTTTGTTTTCTCTATTCTGTTCCATTGATGTATTTGTTTATTAATGCATCAGAATCACACAGCCTTAACTACTGTAGCTTTAGGATAAGTCTTAAAAGATAATGTAAGCCCTTGTATTTTGCACTTTTTAAGTGTTATTTTGGCCGTCCTAGGGTCATGACATTTTCATGTGGATTTTAGAATTCATAAAGCCAAAATTCTTGCTAAAATTTTTATTGAGATTATATTGATATTATAGCATTTATATTAACAAAAATGAATCTTTTGATACATGAACATCTTTCTCTCCATTTATTCATGACTTTTTCAATTTCCTTTAGCAATGTTTTGTAATTTTCAGTGTACAGGTCATACACATCTTTTGTCAGATTTGTCCTTAAGTATGTGTAATGCCTCATAAATTATATTTTTTTAATTTAAATTTAAAAATTTTCATGGCTATATAGAAAGGTAATAGATTTTTCTAGAGCTTGATTTCATATGATGTACTTTTTCTAAACTCATTCATTAGTTATAGTAGTGTTTCTATAGATTTTGTAGGATTTTATTGACAATCATACTATCTGTTAACTAAGACAGTTTTATTTTTTCCTTTGCAATCTGGATGCCTTTTATTTATTTTTCTTTCCTTATTGTATTGATAGAAACTCCAGGTCATTTTTAAATAGAAGTCATGAGAATATACATCCTCACCTTGTTCCTACTCTTAGGGTAAAACCCTTCAGCTTTTTACCATTAAATATGATGTTGCACTGTACTACTTTTATCCTGGCTAATTTGGCTAGAGGTTCATCAATTTTTATTGATCTTTTCACAGATAATTATTATGGTACTGACATGCCTTGATTCCCCTGTTTTTGATGGTAACTCTAGTTTCCGCATCTGGAGTCCCCATACTACAAAAGAATGGTCTTTCCTCAAGGATAAAATCCAAACCCAGTGTCACATGTAAGAACCCCTCCTAACATTCTATAATTACTTATGCTCTAGTCATAACAAACTACTTGTGATTTTTTTTAGTACACCAAAAATGTAATATCTTTGTGTTTTTGCACATGTTGCTTACATTACCAAAAAACACCTTTCCCCTCTTCTTTCCCTTGCTCTTGGTCATTCTTTAAAATTCAGCTTAAGTATTAGTTTTTCCAGTTAGCCTTCTTTGGCCATCCCCCACCTGATTGGGGTTTGCCACTGTTTCCATGGCACTCTATGCATATAACTTTACAGAAAAGATTGTGTTTTATTATTGATATTCTCTTGACTTATCTGTCTCTTTAACTGGACTATAAACTCCTAAGTGCAAGAAGTGCCTCACTCATCTTTGTATCTACTGCTCATGGCAATTACTGTCACGGAATTGGAGCACACTAATGAACCAAAATTAGGCAGTGTTATTGAGTCCAGAAGTTCCCAGAGTGTGGCCCCTGGATCAGCAATGTCAGTATCAACAGGATAGAGCTATAAGTTCTATGTCTCATGGAGCTGTACTGAATCACTCTTCATTATTGTGGAGATGAGACCCAGAAATCTATGGTCAACAAACCCTCCAGGCGATTTCTGCCTCCAATAGTTTAAGAATCATTGGTTTAGTAGCTAGGAAGTAAACGGGGAGTCAGCAAGACCCTGTTTGAATCTTGCCTCTGTCAAATTCTTTAACCTGGAATAATTCACTTAAATTTTTAAAGCCTCAAGTCCCTCATATACAAAAAGGGGACAGTTGAAGCTAATGTGTAGGACTATTTAAGCTTTAAATAAGATAATTTATGTAAAGCTTTTAGTAATAAATGACCCATGAGATGTCCTCCATAAATGATAACTATGAACAGTAGTTAATAAAATCATCCTCCTCACTGGAACGATACTTATAATAATTTCTACCTGATGGAAACAGAAGACTTCTGCTTCTGGCAGTCTCTGGATTTTACTTTGACTCAAAATGGAGAGAACAACAATTACAGGAAGTAGAAAAAGACCATTCTTGGAATCCAAATAGCCCAAGAAACAGCAGAATCAATGAGGAGGAGCAAAAGAAAAAGGAAAGAGTGAGACAGATGGATTTATTTTAGGAGGAGAAAAATGTGATGAACTTATTATTGGAAAAAGTGGTAACCATATTTTGCAATAAAATTCTAAATTACAGTTTTTTTGCTTGGGTAAAATAGAGACCCAGTCATATTCAAATGGTACTTGATTTTGAAATTACCTTCTTTCACTTACAGCGCCCTTCCTGAGCACCAGCCACAGCACAGGCGTAGTGCTAGACACAGAGATGCAGAGGCTGAGCAGAGTGTTCCCCTCCCCAGCCAAGTGAGCCTAGTGGTGCTTCCCAGACCCTTCCAAGATGTCTAAAACAGATTAGGTAGATAATTTCTTTAGGATTTTAAATACTTTACAATAAGAAGGATATAAAGAAGGAAGCCCATCTGGACTGTATGGCGTATCTGTGAACAATGAGAAAGATTTCCTTCAGCATCAGCATTATTGAAGTGGGTATTTCTCCTGGAAATTGTGGCCTTGATTTTGTTGGTATTTTCACCTACTTCAAGCCATTATATACTTCCAGACACACCCCAACAAGATGGTAAAAATAAACAGAAACTTATTATTTTGGTTTGGCGTGTTAGAATTTCAAATTTGATTCAGTGCTCCGAACATGTGTTGGTTGTCTATACATTCAAGGTCGTGCACTTGGGGATGCCAAAGATGAATAAATGTAACCCCGTCCCTAAAGAGTTCAGTGTCTATAGGAACAGATGCATGTTCATTTGGGAGCAGTACATTTTTTTATACTTGGCAAACTGCTTTCATATAAATTACCTTGATTGGTCTTTGCAGTAGCCTCATGAAGTAAAAAGAGTAGAGTGTTACTGGTCCATTCGACAGATAGACAAAGTAAAACGAATGCCTGTTATATTTCTGGAGACTTACACACATTAACTCTACCTTTTATCTTATCCCTTGATGTAATCAGTCACCAAGCTGTATTGATTCTCTCATTTAAATGTCTCTGTCATTTAAAATTTTTGCTTCCCTTTACTATTTCCACACGGCTGCCTTAGTTTGAAATAAGCTCATCCTTCCTTTCCTGCCTGGGCTATTTCAATAACCTCCTAATTGGTCTCCCTGCCTACAAGTTCTGCCCACTCCAATCTGCCACCAGAATTCTCTTTCAAAAACAGAAACGATTATGCCACTCAGCTGAAAAACCCTTGCTGGCTCTCCCATCCATCAAGATAAGTTTCAAATTCTTCGGCATGGCATCGAGGCACTTCACAAGGCCGTCCCAGTCATTCTTACAAAGCTCACTCTGATGTCCATCAACTCTGACCCCTCGGCCTGGACACATAGACCAGATGTTCCAGCCACACTGAATTCAACATACTCTTGCTAACCTTCATAGTTTTGTCTGATGAAGTACTTATCCTTTAAGGCCAAGATCAAATGTTAACCAAGTCTGAGAAAACTTCATGACCATGGCTGTCACTTAGTTTCTCCTCTGGACCTCTTTGCATTGTCTGTTAGGCAGGTTATCACCATATAGCATGATGTTGCCCAGAGGGACTGATTTCTCCTCAGGTGCTTTGCTGGAAATCTTCAGGAGGGAAGGGGTTGCATTTTCATCATCTTGGAGAGAACCCTGGAGCTAGTGTTGATGGGGAGGACCCTTGCTAGGGTCGCCAGATGGTCAACAGGATGGCCAGCAAAATTTGAATTTCAGATAAATAAGGAATGATTGTTTAGTATAAGTATGTCCCAAATATTGCATGAGATATACCTATACTGAAATTTTAAGATCTGCAATTCAAATTTAACTGACTAGTGTGCCCATATTTTTCTTTGCTAAATCTGGGAATCATAATCTCTATGGATCTAACATCTCCAATACCTCCCGGCGGTTTAGCCCTGCCAGTTTGCAATGTCTAGCAAAAAACCAAAGTTGAAATTTCTGCCCCACCCTTCAGGAGCTTCCGGTTTAGTAGAGAAGTCACAAAAACTATTTCTAGAATCAATAGTTAACCCTCAAAACCTATGTGGTTTTAATAAACATTGACATGGTAAACTATAAGTCTAAGGGCACATCTAAGTACTCATGGGAGAAAATCAGTGCAGTTTTTTCGTTTGACTGATGATAAGAATATATTGGAGGGAGTCTGGAAAGCATAGTTGAAGTGGTGTGGCTGCACTTTTAATCAAGCAACCACAATATTGAGATTAGTGTAACCTTGGTCAAATTGCTTAATTCCTCTGTACTTCCTTTTAAAAACTGTGCATGAGGAGAGAGGGTGTGGGGCAAGGAGGGTAACTAAACTCTCTCTTGCCTAATGAAATGACTGTCAAGCTAAACATGTAACTTCATAATATGCATTCCAATGAGGGCAGGGGCAAAAGTCAGGTGAGCAGCCTTACCAAGTTTTCAGCTCTTGCTGCAGAATGCACAACCCTGGGATTGGAGCCAGGCGATTGCAAAAAGGATTCCAGATCTGCACGGTAACCATTTAGACTGACTTCCACTCCTGCCTGAAATTTAGCAGCCGAGGAAGTTCTTTTCCTGGCTGGCTGCCTTCCCCTGCCTCCCCCATTGCTCAGTACCTCGGCCTCGCACTCCCCACATCTGTTTCCCAGCCTCAGAGGCCGGGTCCCAGCATGGCGCCATAAGCAGCATTAGCAGGCAGCATGTGTCAGTGGCAAACCTTTGATTTTAATTCCTTGCCTCTCCTACAGGGGAAGTGTGGTTTATTGGCTAACCCACTAAAAAAGCAGCTAGGAGGCAAAATTCCTGGTCCTTTCTATCCCCATTCTATTCCTGTTAGGACACCCTGCCTGTCAAACATACATTTTTTTTTATCGACTTTTGTTCCATCTAATTTTTCCCTAAACTGATTTTATCATTAAGACTTACTTGGGAAGCTTGTTGAATGATTCCTGAGACCCATCCCAGAATCTCCCAAGGCAAGTCCTAGGAATCTCTGTTTTTAAAAATACTACAGATAAGTCTTCATAACCAGACTCAGCTCAGCTGTCTGCCAGTTACACAGTACACAAATGACAAGAGAGTGTTAAAGGAAACCATCACAAGAGAACCGAGGTGACGAGAGAATCTCTACCATGGGGTTTGCTTTTACAAGCTCATGCAAAAAGGCAAAGCATGAGGCATAAAAAGATGCAGATTCCAGTTTCGGGCTCTATGTCTATCTAGCGCTGCGTGAGCTTGGCCAGGTCAGATAACCTCTCCCGGTTGCATTTGCAACATTGAAAAAAATGAAAGTGATGAGATCATCTCTTTCAGGTCTGTGATTCAATGAATTATTTCTGTGATTTCACAGAAATGCCAAGATGGACTCAGAAAATCTCTTTTCCTGAAAATGACAGTGGGTGCAGTCACAGAGGTGTGGGCTGGCTTGTCTGGGGTTGTGGGCAGACAATGGAAACAAGTGGCAGCTGGGAGGTTTGGGGCCACAGCCACACGGGGCTCTCCCCCCACTCCCGCCTTGCGGCTCTGCAGCTGGCCCACTTATGCAAAGGCTTTGGCTCTTTCTTTTTTAAAAGCATTTCTGACTCGTACATTCCCCTGAGGAGCAGAGATTCATCATTTTGCAACAAACTTGCACATGCTTTCCTGAAAGGAAGAAAGGAGGGGGGAACGGGAGGGCCTGAATGGATTACTAAGTAGGCTAGGGATGCCAAAGAAATGAACCTCCCCGCGTATGATTAACAGAGAGCCGTCCCATTGTTAGCTCTGACTATGCCCAGCAAAATCCTCCCTCCATCCCACTTCCGCCATGCCTGGAAGCATGTTTTCATTAGTGGACTGGACACCCTACTCATCCGTCTCTGGAGTGTTTGGACATTCTTCCACCCCAGAACAAGTTGGGGGGGGGCAGCTAAGAGGAGGAGGAGTGAGCCTTGAAAGTCACAAGTGAGTCATGATTGTAGGAAAAGGATGTCTTAGGAAGCCAACGCAGAACTGGCTTCCTAGAAACATCATGACAGGTCCCATGAAGCCCACGTTTGGTTCTAATTATAACATGCCCACATTTGAGCATTTTCACAGTCTTCCCATGGTAACAACAGGGTTTCTGTGGAAGAAGACTTTGACTCAACTGTGCTCTATACTTCTAATAGTGGGAGTTGGCTGGACATTTAAAAAACTGTTACTTTTGCTATTTTCCATAGGAAATATCCTTGGCTGGCCTATGCCTAATGAACACATCTGTAAAGTGGAGGTAAGCACATTGTGCTATATAAAAAGGCCAGAATGAGCTACATAAAAGTAAAAAGATATTTCTTAAAGGCCAAGAGGAGCAACATGAAAAAAGTCAGAAAAGATAGAAACCTCAAATAAGTGGAATTTGTTTCTCCCTTCAACTGAACCAAATGGTAAACTAAAAAATATAAAGATTTAAAAAGCAACTTGGAAAGGATGCTACAAGTGACCTACTTCTAGTTCCCTTGTCTATACTTTGTGATCCCATTAAACAATGACTGCTGTTCCTGGGGACCGTCATAAAGCACAGCACGGGTCTTTGAAAAATCAAGTTATGTTCAAGTGTGATGTTAGTATCATGTTATTTTCCTTTATTCAAAAGTCTTTGAAAATTGCTAATTCTGGAAAACTTCTCATGATAACTTTTAATTACATGCTAGCTGTTGATCATTTTAGGTAAATGAAACATCTTTATTGATCCATTCTTTCCCACTTTTCGTTACTTAGATACCAGAGATACTAGCCAGATCCCGGAAGGCTGGAGGTAAAACTTTTTCTTTCTGTAGTAAAACAGATTCCAGTTTGGATCAAGTAGATCTGGGGGAGATCGTGAGGAAAGAGGGATTTCCCAGGCTCCTGGAAGTGGAGCTGAGAAATAATGTGCACACCTGCTTGGACCCAGCTTGGGGCTGGTTGGAATTTTTTTTTTTGAACACTCTGTAAAAGCTGCCATATGTGGTATTTAGAAAAGGAAGAGAAGTACTGCCTGGCTGTTTTTGCAAGATTATCAAATGAGGCTTCACTCTGTAAATCTCAGCAGTTATGAAGGTTGGCATGGTTTTTAAACCCCACCACAGGAAGTAGGGATGATACGAAAGCATGTTGGCAATGTTTTGAAATTTTCCAGAAGTATAAGAGATTCTCTTCCTGTATAAATGATAATAACCAAGTTTAGTAACTTCTTAGGAAATGATTAAGACAAAAGATAGACATTTTCCTCAATACCCCATCTTAATTTCTTCAGATAAATTCTTGGAATTTTATGTGATAAATTTAGGAAGATATTGTAGTTTATTTTTAAGATAAATGAAGTAATGTTGATATATGCTTATTTTCTCTTCCATTTTTAACATATTTTATTTTATAATAAAATACCTTTTACCAAAAACTGGGGCAAAATATGGAATAAAGAGAGGAGTAATCTTTTGAGGAAGGACCCAAATACATTGTGGCTACTATAATTATTAATCAGTGGTATGTGACAAGTACTTTTAAAAATTACCAGTAATGTGGTTCATGCTCACAATAACCTTTATCCCTGTTTTACAGATGGAGAAATTGAGGCACAGAGAGGTTACTTAACTTGCCTTAGGTCGCCAGATAGTAAGAGGAGCAGTGGGACTACAAGTCCAGCAGTCTGTCTTCCAAGTCTGTGTTCTTACTACCACTACATGACACTGTCTCTTTGAAAAGTGGCTAAGGGTCCTTGTAGAAAACAAAGCTGATTGGAATGTGTTCAAAAGACTCAAACCACCTTGAAGTTCCACCGCTAACTCAGTTAAGCACTTTCTACAGTCAGTAGGAGGGATACGCTTCTTGGGTCAGTCTGAGTAGTTCTTTGGTGTGACTCAAGAGTTCCTGCCTAAGATGCTGCTTGAATGAGTTGTAAGAAGAATAAAGGCCATTTGGATGAAATCCTAATTTTCTTTATCAGCAATAATATGATATCTATGAAGTTTCATATATGGTGCATTTCCTGTCTATAAAGAACTTGTGGTTTGATAAGACAAAAGTAATTACTGACATTTGATAAACCTTTATTGCAAAACTGCTATATCAGGTTATATAAAGATAAATAAGCCATAATACTTACCTTCAAGCTGGTTGCAGCCCGGATGGGGAAATGGACCATCACCACAGGGTGTGGTAGATGGCACCGTAGGTGAAAGAAACGGATGCTGTGAGGACAGCTGGAGGGGCTCATGACCCAGGGAAGGACTCCAGGATGGCTTCTCCAAGGACATGATGCCTGCCTGGAATCCTTTATCATTTGTATTTTACATTTTCACACCACTTCTCCCCCACTCGCCCATATCTGAATTTGTAAGTACTAGCTTTAAGAATATTACCTGTTCTGATATCCGATCATTTGTCTCCCTTCCATTAAGCTCCCAGGCTAAATGCTGGGATCAATCTCAACAGAAATGGCTAAGAAGCCTTGGACCAGGACAGCTGATTGTCCAGAATGGAATCTTTTTGCATCTGATGCTCCCCATCTGTTCTGAGATGGGGCTTCTGTGCACGCAGATCCCCTGGGTACTGACCACAGACCTGAGCTGTCTCCTCATGTTGACCTTCCCTCCACTTGTGCCTTTGTTAGCTTTTTGTTTTCCCTTATATTTACATGATCTGATTTCTGCTTCCTTGCTCAGTTCCTGTTTCTCTACTAACTCTGACCTTTGATTTATGTTTTCTTTCGGACTTGCTTAACCATGTTTAATTAAGTCTCGGTCTTAGATTACTTCTCCTCTTGGGTCGCACACAGTCTCCATGCTTCTTGCTTCATGCACTCATGGATTCCATTTCAATTAGGAACTAAAATCTTGGCAGTAGATAGAACTTAGTGCTGGATATTAAAGAATAGAGCCCAAAGAAGGGACAGAAGTATTCCCAGAAACCTTTGACCATTAACTGTTGTTACATATGGACACATAGTCTTTTGAAGAAAAGGAATGCCTTAGACTCAGGTAGGCAATTCTAGTGGATGTTCATTCCCTTACTTTAAAACAAAATTAATAGTGACGTGTGAACCTGCAAGTTGACGTCATATTGCTACCACCAGATGCCCTAAACCCATTGTCAAAACCTGCTTTGAGCTCCATATGGGTGTGCTGCTCAGAATTCTTCAGTGTGCTACATAAAAGTTTCAATTTGAAGACTAGAAGAACTGCAGGGTCAAAGACCAAGGGATGGCAAGGTCAGGAAACTGAATGTTAGTGCAGAATCTTCCAGACACACACATTTTATACTCCAGGTCTGTATTCTGAAAATGCTTTCTCCAAAGTTTCAAAGAAGGTCTTTATTGCACAAATAGTCCCCACTCTAAAGGCATTTCTCTCCTACAAATAACTTTTATTTCCTCAAAATAAAAACACCAGAGAGCATTTCCTCAGTGCACCAATCAATTTTCTCAAAGTACAAACACATTAAGTTGCCTCTCCTTCTTTTCCTGCTCTTAGACTAACTTTATCTCTGAGTCTCCTCTATGGGCACCATCTTCCCATCAAGCAACAAGAACATAGCCATTATTTCACACGATATTTGGAGGACATGGATAAAAATCGGCATCAGAAGGGCATACTAAATGATACACGATAACAAAAATTAAGATTTCTCTCTTTCTTATGGAATACATAAACATCCAAGAGGAACGATTTTGAAGTAATATCTGAGGCAGTTCATAAATGGAAGCCAGTAGGGTAGTATTTCTGAGTCTTTTAATGGATCTTCTGGAGCAACATAGGACAATTATGCTTACTGAAAATGCAAATTTCTGTGCTATACCCCAGATTTACCTAATCAGAATCAAACCAAAGAAATCTGCATTTTAACAAGCTCTCTATGGGATCCTATGGATCATATGGGAACCATTACTCTAGGACTGTGCTTAGAATAGGCAAGAATCCTATAATTGTCGTTAAAGTCACACCTGGCTCCAAGCAAATCGATTAAAACTCATATGACTAGTGGATGCATTATAAGGAATAAAAGTAGGTGATGTGGTGCTTACGAAGAATTAAGGGGAAAAGGGTCTCTTTGTGACAGGAAGACAGTTGGACAGCCTTTTATGGTTTCAGTGGCATGACAGCACTACATAGACTGGCTCTCCTCTGCCTGTGGAGAAAGAAAGCTAAAGCCATGATAAATAGACCACCTGCGGTCATGACCCAGCAAAGCATATCCTTCTGCTAAAAGATAAGCAAACCGCATATGAAGCCAAATCAAGAGCATTTCTTTTTTTTACCCCCGAAAGGGACTCAGTATATGCTGATGGCAATTACCATTAAGCCAAGCAGAGAAAATGAGAGCCAGTGAAATGTGGTCCTCAACTTCTTTTGTGTCCTCTGCACATGTTTGAACACTAGAATTTTGGGCAGTTCACTTAAAGGAAATAAAACACCTGCAAGAACCAAGAGCCCAAAAAGGCCCCACTGTTACTACTTTCTTCCTTCCTGCGGGCAGGACCCCACTACTCTGTGAGGCCTCTGTAGGGTCACCTTGGCACCATGCCACCCAGGCCTCTTACTGCTATACCTTGCTGTTCACTGTGTCACAGTACCTATTCAACGCAATGACAGCTCACAGGCATCACTATAATGCTCTACTTAGTAATAGGCAAAATAAAATCTCATTTAAAATTTTGAAAGGCCATTCTATAAAAGTACTGATAGATGCTACAACATGGATGAGCTCTGAAAACATCATGCTAAGCCAGACACAAAGGCCACATATTGTATGACTCCACTTACATGAAATGTTCAGAACAGGCAAATCAGTAGAAATAGCAGACTAGTGATTGTCAGGGGCTGGAGGAAGGGGGAATGGGGAGCAACTGCTTTTTGGGTGATGACAATGTTCTAAAATCTGGTAGTTGTGCAACCTCATAGATAGACTAAAAATAACACTGAGTTGTATGCTTTAATATGATGAATTTTATGGTGTATGAATTATATCTCAATAAAGCTGTTCTTATAAAAACACTTTTGAGAGTCTCCTATGATAATTTCGGTATATTATATAAGTATGCTGAGAAAGAAAAGTAAAAATTGAATTAAGCAATGATCAAGTGATAAAGTTGATAAAGTACTAAAGTGTTACTTAAATCTAGAATTTTCTTTACATCTAACCATATACCACATCTCTGTGATTATATCTAGCAGGTACAATGGGTGACTAATACTTAAAAAAAAATTTGTTTTCACATATAATACAAAATTTGAGGTGCTTTGATGCTAAACAAGATTAGGCCTTTTATGAGACATTATAATTCATAGTGATAATTAAAGTTAAATTAGACTTGTAAAAAGGGTACCAAAACTATATCATTAGCATTTATTTGTTTTCAAAATTGCTTCAGAAGATATATTTTATTCTCATTAATGGCTAATTAAATCATATAATTGAAGACCTTTTTTTTAAGATTAACTAGGGGAAGAAGATCTGCTTATCAATGTTTCATGCACACTTATGATTTAAAGTAGATTACTTGAACTATATAGCACATGGTTGTTAGTATATGGCAAAGTCAGGATTTGGGGACAGGGTAATGAACTCACTTTAAAGATTGAAGTTGGTAAGACCAAGTCATGAGGATATAGTATGTTAATTGATATACATGGGACATTTCTGGCTTACCTCCCAGGTCTAGACTTATGCTTCTCTGGTTCTTAACAGTTTTTGTCAGGCGACCTTTTGAGACTAGCAAAGAAACTAAGGACCCTCCATCTACAAGGCATATGCAGATGCTAACTTTTTCCTCCCACAGAATTTTTAGGACGACCACTCTGAAGTCTATTTGTGTACTCTGAGCCCCATGCTGGGAACTCCATGTCTATATAAAGACTAGCTTAGCTCACACCAATGCTTATTTTGGTCAATTCAAGCTATTGTAATTCTATATTTGCTGAGATGCTAATTTTTTTTCATGCACTCACACAGTATGCTGGGCAATGGACACCCACCCTAGCACCAACTGTGTCAGTTCCAAGATTGGAATTTAATTATCATGTGTCTGTGGGATATGACAATTACCTACAGGAAGTGGGATTGTGTGGGATGATAGTGTTGAAGTCCTATTTCCCGATGACATAGGAAGCTTTGTGGCCTCCTCTGTTCTTTCTACTTATGCTTTAATGACCAGCTCTACATAGAAACCTTCAAGTAGAATCTGAGACATTTTCCAAGCATGAGTGCTGCAATCCTCTAAAACGTACCCAGCCCAGCATACTGAGACTGAGGGTCCAGAGACTTCCGGCAAGTGCCAAGCTTTGGTCTAAATTATCCACAAAGAAGCCTCAATGTTTCCACTTTGTTGACCATAAGTGATATATTTAGTTATCCAGCAGGGTTGTCAGTCTGCCAGGGAAAATATCCTGAAGAAAATGAAGTGGGCAATTCTGTCAGGCAGACCTAGGAGTTAGTGTGGATGAACCTTGTTTTAAAACAGATTCCTAACTCAGTCAAAAAGTCTCATGTCCGTGTTTTCTCCTAGGGAGAACTTCCAAAACAGCGATGTGAAAATTAACAGACTTGATGAAGGGGTGTGTAGCCATCTGGTTGCTCACAAGAAGAGTTGCTCTTTTTATCAGAATTATTTTCAGATTTTTGTGTGGGGGAGGAGGTGGCCCTCTTGAGCACCAAGTGGGTGTTAACCCTCTCCTTAAAGAATTCCGTTCAAAATTCCAATAAGGATAAGGGGAAACTTTGGTTGGTTTGTTTATTCCCCTGAAAGAGGAAGTCGCGGCCTGGTGAAATCCAGCAGCACAGCGCTAGGGTGGGGGCAGGGCCTTTATCGGTGGGTTTCCCCTGTGACTCCCCAGGTTTGGGAACAAGGCATCTCAACGACTGGCTGCCTGAAGATGCCTCACCTCAGACTGAGCTTTCCATTCAGAGGGAAATAGGAGGACGCAGTAAGGGGACTCTCAGTCTCTCTGAAGCTCACTTATTTTATCGTCAGACCAAAATCTTCATCATTCTGCCCATTCTCCCTGCTGGAGCAGATGAAGGAGACATTTGGACAATGGATCACATAACTTTGTCTGTTCCAAGAGTTGAGGTGAGAACACAACAGCTCTGTCCTACTCTTTTGCTCTCATCACGAATAACACGTCTCTCCTAGAAATCTGAATATCTAATACCCACTGAGAACAGCTTGCCTGTAGGTTTCTGTTGGGGACAAAAAAGGGTGGTGGTGGTGGAGGTGGAAAGCTGGGATTATTTTTCTTGCCTTTTTTTTCTGAGATTCTTCTATTCTTCAATACATTCATTTTTGTGTTAGGCCAAATGGAAGGACAGGTTTCTTTTCATTTCTGTTGATGAGAAAAGGTTTCCATAATTGACTCCTGGCAGGAATGCCCTGGCAGCCTGAGAGGGGCAGCTCAAAAGGGGCCACACTTTCTCATGCGACCAGGACTGCAAATTAAAGGCAGAGGCTACCAGCAACCACCAGTCCCTATAAAGGGCAAAATCAGAAGAAAAAGGCAAGGCCCAGGGTGTTGTTGGAAAGTGGACTTCAGAGGAAAAACTAGAAGCGTGTGAAGAGCTGTGCGTGAACTTTTCTACCTCTTCAGTGTTGCATTATCCATGACGGACCAGTAGGGTGGTTTCCTTTTAAAGGGCTTCCTTTTAGTTCTCTCCAGGGTCGGAGTGAGCCTGACTGGTGGAGCAGGCATTAAATTCTGATCCCTCCTCTTAAAAGGGGAATAATAGGAGGGCGATTTAAAGGAAATCTAGTAAGAGTGTGGTGACCTTGGAACCCAAATCCAAATGAAGAAAGCAAAGCAAAGCACATGCTACTTTTTAAATTCTGGAATTAATTTGAACTAATGGCTTTATATATACACCCATTTGCCCAAATTGAAGGTGAATTTTTTTGTCTCCAAAATTATTTCCCAGAATAAAGGAAGTCACCTTCCACACACAATCTAATGAAGTCATCTTTCGGTGCTTACTCAATATCTGAATTCGGAACAACACACTCCTGTTAGGGGAGGATGCTTTGGGGTCAAATGATCTAAATTAATACCTATTTTGGATGCTTATGGAGGTCATCTGCCAGAAATGGTTGAAAAAAAAAAAGGAGGAAAATTCATCACTGATTTAGTAATTATTCTTGGAGTTATTAACCCTGAAATGCAAGTGTTGGATGTTTTTTTAATAGGTCTTTTAAAATGCAATTCAGCAAGTGGCACATTATGGAGATTACAAATATACACCTACAGGAAATGAAAAAACGATCAAATGCTATGCAGATGGGTGACTGGAGATATCATTTCTGGTGACAACATTGTACATGGTCTCAAAGTGTCAGCTCTCAAACAACATGGAGGGAAGTGACGAGGTGTCTGGAAAACTGCCAGATTAGTCACAAAATGACACTGATGAGGAGTAACATTGTTTTATGAAGTGACAGTAGACCAATGTGGCATTTAAAAGTCGGTATATTATCTTATACATACAATTTAAAATATGTATGCATGACTAAACATTTTGAATAGACACCGACTCATTCATATCCCTTAAAGTGTAAATCTTCACTGCCCAGAGAGAGATTTTTTAGGGTTCCATATATTTAGGCATCCGTGGCAGGTAGACAGATCACAGGTCACA
>JAQQAC010003584.1:18616749-18643723 GCA_029783875.1 Phataginus tricuspis | reverse complement strand
TTTTACTCATTACAACTTCCAGAATGAAAGTTTAGAGTACAACTTGTCTGATGATGATTAAAATTTGTCTGGTGATGGTTGTTTTTATTTCCTCAGTGCCTGTTTTCTCTTCCAAGTGAGGAACATGGTTTGTGTGTTTGTAAGGGCCTTACTGGCTTGCTGTTTCTCTTCTTCATTTTTCATACCATATATGAGGACCATGATGCTGATTTAATCCAGTATTGCTAGTAGTTAAAAAGCATCTCCTAAGTTTTAGTTTGTTTCCATGAGGTGTGCCTTGTTGCTGAACGTTTTGATGGGGAGAAAGCAGTTTTGGGCATTATGTAAAAGGAATGTTGTCATGATGGACATGGTTACTTTGTGAAATAGGATTACAGATTTTGAGATTTATTTCTTTGCAAGAGAGGGAGTCATGATTGTGAATTCCTATTTTTTAAATAGATGCTGTGAACTTACATTTAGATTTAATTGCAAGAAAGTGAAAAATATAATTGTTAATATTTATTCCAAATTTTCTTTTACATAAATGAAGTTGGGGGTAAAGAGCAAGTGTTTTTTCCTTTCTAGTCACAGCTATTTAAATTTCAGAGCAGAAACAAAGTAGCATGAATTTTAAATCTTTGATCAATTACAAGTGATGCAGTCACTTAATCTCTTGAAACTGATTTCCTTATCTATAATATGGAATAACACCATTTTGCAGGGTTATGTCAGAATTGAATATACTATCTTTAACTGAAGTAGACTAGGCAGATAGTAAAAGCTAGACAAACGTTTACTATATGTTTATTATTAGAGCTTGGATTGCTTTGTTTTAGGTAGTTTCACTGTTTTTGTGATTATAAAAGAGGAAAATAAAGGCAACCTCGAAGAGCTACTAAATGGGATAACAGTGATATTTAAATTTTTCCACATTGTTTTATTTTTAGGGCATATTATATACATTTTGTTTTTTTATTTTTCCAAAACGGTCTTTAGGGTTTGGCCTTTTACCATGACTGAAATACATAGCCTTTGCAGGGATTTGAGCAAGAGTCGTATGACCTGACTTAGGTTTTAAAAAGATCACCTGAATATTCTCAGCCTCTAAATATATGTAACACACATTTCTTTTTATGTTACCTTTAAAAAAAAAAAGTACATTGATACTTTAAACTGAATTTATAGCAAATAAACAGAATTTAGAATTGTCATCTTTATATTTTAGAAAACAAAGTGTCTTCTTATTCATTCAGGTCCTTTATACCCTTCATTAAAGTTTTGCAGATTCATATCCTGCACATTTTATTCCAGTAATTTTGTTTCTTTTATTATGACTTAGCTCTTTTTATAATTTCTTAACTCATTGGTGATTAGGAAAAGAAGTTAGTATTTAAAAAAAGATTTTAAATTAAGGTATTATTGATATACACTCTTACAAAGATTTCACATGAAAAAACAATGTGGTTACTACATTTACCCATATTATCAAGTCCCTTCCCATATCCCAATGCAGTCACTGTCCATCAGTGTAGTAAGATGCCACAGATTCACTGTTTGCCTTCTCTGTGCTACACTGTTTTCCCCGTGAGCCCTCACACCATGTGTACTAAACATAATACCCCTCAATCTCCATCTGCCTCCCTCCCAACCCGCCCTCCCACATCCCTCCCCTTTGGTAACCACTAGTCCCTCCTTGGAGTCTCTGAGTCTGCTGCTGTTTTGTTCCTTCAGTTTTGCTACGTTTTTATACTCCATAAATGAGGGAAATCATTTGGTGCTTGTCTGTCTACACCTGGTTCTTTCATAATATCCTCCAGCTCGATCTATATTGTTGCAAATGGTAGGATTTGTTTCTTTCTTATGGCTGAATAGTATTCCATTGTGTATATGTACCACCTCTTCTTTATCCATTCATCTACTGATGGACACTTAGGTTGCTTCCATATCTTGGCTATTGTAAATAGTGCTGCAATAAACATAGGGGTGCATGTGACTTTTGGAGTCTGAGAAGTTGTATTCTTTGGGTAGATTCCAAGGAGTGGGATTCCCGGGTCACATGGTATTTCTATTTTTAGTTTTTTGAGGAACCTACATATTGATTTCCACAATGGTTGAACTAGCTTACGTTCCCACCAGCAGTGTAGGAAGGTACCCCTTTCTCCTCATCCTCGCCAGCATTTGTTGTTCTTAGTCTTTTGGATGGTGGCCATCCTTACTGGTGTGAGGTGATATCTCATTGTGGTTTTAATTTGCGTTTCCCTGATGATTAGTGATGTGGAGCATCTTTTCATGTGTCTGTTGGCCATCTGAATTTCTTCTTTGGAGAACTGTCTCTTCATAGCCTCTGCCCATTTTTTAATTGGGTTATTAGCTTTTGGGTGTTCAGGCATGTGAGTTCTTTCTGTATTTTGGATGTTAACCCCTTGTCGGATATGTCATTTACAAATATGTTCTCCCATACTGTAGGATGCCTTTTTGTTCTGTTGATGGTGTCCTTTGCCATACAGAAGCTTTTTAGTTTGATGTAGTCCCATTTGTTCATTTTTGCTTTTGTTTCCCTTGCTCGAGGAGATGCATTCAGGAAGAAGTTGCTCATGCTTATATTCAGGAGATTTTTGCCTATTGTTGTCTTCTAAGAGTTTTATGGTTTCATGACTTACATTCAGGTCCTTGATCCATTTCGAGTTTACTTTTGTGTATGGGGTTAAACAATAATCCAGTTTCATTCTCTTACATGTAGCTGTCCAGTTTTGCCAACACCAGTTGTTGAAGAGGCTGTCATCTCCCCATTGTATGTCCATGGCTCCTTTATCGTATTTTAATTGACTTATATGGTTGGTTTTATATCAGGGCTCTCTAGTCTGCTTCACTGGTCTATGGGTCTGTTCTTGTGCCAGTACCAAATTGTCTTGATTACTGTGGCTTTGTAGTAGAGCTTGAAGTCAGGGAGTGTAATTCCCCCTGCTTTATTCTTCCTTCTCAAGATAGCTTTGGCTATTTGGGGTCTTTTGTGGTTCCATATGAATTTTAGAACTATTTGCTCTAGTTCATTGAAGAATGCTGTTCGTATTTTGATAGGGATTGCATTGAATATGTAGATTGCTTTAGGCAGAATGGCCATTTTGACAATATTAATTCTTCCTATCCATGAGCATGGGATGTGTTTCCATTTATTGGTATCTTCTTTAATTTCTCTCATGAGTGTCTTGTAGTTTTCAGAGTATAGGTCTTTCACTTCCTTGGTTAGGTTTATTCCTAGGTATTTTATTCTTTTTAATGCAATTGTGAATGGAATTGTTTTCCTGATTTCTCTTTCTGCTTTCATCGTTAGTGTACAGGAATGCAACAGATTTATGTGTATTCATTTTGTATGCTGCAACTTTGCTGAATTCAGATATTAGATCTAGTAGTTTTGGAGTAGATTCTTTAGGGTTTTTTATGTACACTATCATGTCATCTGCAAACAGAGAGAGTTTGACTTCTTCCTTGCCAATCTGGATGCCTTTTATTTCTTTGTGTTGCCTGATTACCATGGCTAGGATCTCCAGTATTATGTTGAATAGAAGTGGGAGAGTAGGCATCCTTGTCTTGTGCCAGATCTTAAAGGAAAACCTCTCAGCTTCTCGCTGTTAAGTATAATGTTGACTGTGCATTTTTCATATATGGCCTGTATTATGTTGAGGTACTTGCCCTCTATACCCATTTTGTTGAGAGTTTTTATCATGAATGGGTGTTGAATTTTGTCAGATGCTTTTTCAGCATCTATGGAGAAGATCATGTGGTTTTTGTCCTTCTTTTTGTTGATGTGGTGGATGATGTTGATGGATTTTTGAATGTTGTACCATCCTTGCATCCCTGGAATAAATCCTACTTGAACATGATGGATGATCTTTTTGATGTATGTTTGAATTCGATTTGCTAATATTTTGTTGAGTATTTTTGCATCTATGTTCATCAGGGACATTGGTCTGTAATTTTCTTTTTTTATGGTGTCTTTGCCTGGTTTTGGTATTAGAGGGATGCTGGTGTCATACAATGAGTTTGGAAGTATTCCCTCTTTTTCTACTCTTTGGTAAACTTTAAGGAGGATGGGTATTAGGTCTTCACTAAATGTTTGATAAAATTTAGTGGGGAAGCCATCTGGTCCAAAGGTTTTGTTCTTAGGTAGTTTTTTGATTACCAATTCAGTTTTGTTTCTGGTAATTGATCTGTTCAGGTTTTCCATTTCTTTCTGGGTCATCCTTGGAAGGTTGTATTTTTCTAGAAAGCTGTCCATTTCTTCTAGGTTATCCAGTTTGTTGGTGTATAATTTTTCATAATCTCTAATAATTGTATTTTTGTGGTGTCCGTAGTGATTTTTCCTTTCTCATTTCTGATTCTGTTTATTTGTGTAGACTCTCTTCTTCTGTTGATAAGTCTGGCTAGGGGTTTATCTATTTTGTTTATTTTCTCAAAGAACCGGCTCTTGCTTTCATTGATTCTGTTGTTTTATTCTTCTCGATTTTATTTATTTCTGCTCTAATCTTTATTATGCCCCTCCTTCTACTGACTTTGGACCTCATTTGTTCTTTTTCTAGTTCTGTTAATTGTGAGTTTAGAGTGTTCATATGGGATTTTTCTTGCTTCCTGAGGTAGGTCTGTATTGCAATATACTTTCCTCTTAGCATGGCCTTCTCTGCGTCCCACAGATTTTGTGGTTTTGGATTATCGTTGTCATTTGTCTCCATATATTGCTTAATCTTTGTTTTTATTTGGTCATTGATCCATTGGTTATTTAGGAGCATGTTGTGAAGTCTCCATGTGTTTGTGGGATTTTTCATTTTCTTTGCGTAATTTATTTCTAGTTTCATACCTTTGTGGTCTGAGAAACTGGTTGGTACAATTTCAGTCTTTTTGAACTTACCGAGGCTCTTTTTGTGGCCTAGTATACTATCTTTTTTTGAAAATGTTCCATGTGCACTTGAGAAGAATGTGTTTTCTGCTGCTGTTTGGTGTAGAGTTCTGTAGATGTCTTTTAGGTCCATCTGTTCTAATGTGTTGTTCAGTTCCTCTGTCTCCTTACTTATTTTCTGACTGGTTGATCTGTCCTTCAGAATGAGTGGAGTGTTGAAGTCTCCTAGAATGTATGCATTGCCTTCTATTTCCCCTTTTAATTCTGTTAGTATTTATTTCACATATGTAGGTGCTCCTGTGTTGGGTGCATAGATAGATATATATGTATAATGGTTATATCTTCTTGTTGGATTGACCCCTTTATCATATGTAATGTCCTTCTTTGTCTCTTGTGACTTTCTTTGTTTCGAAGTCTATTTGATCTGATACAAGTATTGCAACTCTTGCTTTTTTCTCCCTATTAGTTGAATGAAATATCTTTTTCCATCCCTTCACTTTTAGTCTGTGTATGTCTTTGGGTTTATAGTGAGTCTCTTGTAGGCAGCATATAGATGGGTCTTGCTTTTTTATCCATTCAGTGACTCTTATGTCTTTTGATTGGTGAATTCAATCCATTTACATTTAGGGTAATTATCAATAGATATGTACTTATTGGCATTGCAGGCTTTAGATTCATGGTTACCAAAGGTTCAAGGTTAGCTTCCTTACTATCTAAGAGTCTAACTTAACTCACTTAATATGCTATTACAAACACAATCTAAAGGTTCTTTTTTCTCCTCCTTTTTCTTCCTCCTCTATTCTTTATATATTAGGTATCATATTCTATACTCTTTGTCTATCCGTTGATTGACTTTGGGGATAGTTGATTTAATTTTGCATTTGCTTAGTAATTATCTGTTCTACTTTCTTTACTGTGGTTTTACTACCTCTGGTAATAGCTATTAAACCTTAGGAACACTTCCTAAACACTTTTGTTTATCTGGAAATTGTTTAATCTGTCCTTCAAATTTAAATGATCTTGCTGGATAAAGTATTCTTGGTTCAAGGTCCTTCTTCGTTACATTAAATACATCATGCCACTCCCTTCTGGCCTGTAAGGTTTCTGATGAGATGTCTGATGATAGCCTGATGGGCTTTCCTTTGTATGTGATCTTATTTCTCTCTCTGGCTGCTTTTAATAGCCTGTCCTCATCCTTGATCTTTGCCATTTTAATTACTATATGTCTTGGTGTTGTCTTCCTTGGGTCCCTTGTGTTGGGAGATCTGTGCATCTCCATGGCCTGAGAGACTATCTCCTTCCCCAGATTGGGAAAGTTTTCAGCAATTACCTCCTCAAAGACACTTTCTATCCCTTTTTCTCTCTCCTCTTCTTATTCCTATATTGCAAATATTGTTCCATTTGGATTGGTCACACAATTCTCTCATTATTCTTTCATTCTTAGAGATCCTTTTTTCTCTCTGTGCCTCAGCTTCTTTGTATTCCTTTTTTCTAATTTCTATCTCATTTATCGTCTCCTCCACTGTATCTAATCTGCTTTTAATACCCTCCATTGTGCTCTTCCAACGATTGGATCTCCGATTGTAATTCATTCCTGAGTTCTTGAATATCTTTCTGTACCTCCATGGGTATGTTAATGATTTTTATTTTCTACTCCCTTTCAGGAAGAGTCATGAGGTTGATGTCATTTAAATCTTTCTCAGGAGTTGTATTAATAATTTTACTCTGAACCAGGTTCCTTTGGCGTTTGATATTTGTATATGGCGCCCTCTAGTGCCCAGAAGCTCTACTCTCTGGAGCTGTTCAGCCCCTGAAACAATGTCGGGGATCGCATGGTTGCGGTATTGTTGCCTGGGGGGGGAGGAAAGAGCTGTTCCCTTTCCGGCTGCTGTGCCTGTCTGCACTGCAGAATGAGTGGACTGAGTACACAGGTAGAAGCCTCTATGCTTTGCATTTGTAGTTACTGTAGACAGGGCTTCCCTCTGGCTGGCCTAATGCCAGGGTAGGGTTTTCTGGTTCGCAGAAAGGTGCAGTAGGCTGCGTATCGTGGAGGGGGTCCTTTGACGTGTGTAGCCAGCCAGGGAGCTGGAGTGCCTGAAGATCGAGAAAGTTCCGAACCTGCTGGGCAGAGTGCACCCGCACAATTTTGTGTACCTGTCCTTTCTCCTGAGCAGTAAGCTCTGTGCCATCCTTGCCCCTTTAGCAGCCCTCTTCCTGTTAGAAAGTCTCTCAGACTGCCTGCCTTTCTTTTGTCCCAGAGCAGCCGTATATGGATCCCTGCTTTTTGCCAGCGGCTGGAATCTCAGTCTCTCCAGGTGTTCTGCCTGTCTTTGCTTTCCAACCCCCTAATCACGAGAGTACCATGAAAGCACCATGAAGTGTAGGTTTGTGCTCCCAGAGCAGATCTCCGGAGTTAAGTATTCAGCAATCCCATGTCTCCACTCCCTCCCTGCTCTGTTTCTCTTCCTCCCTCTGGTGAGCTGGGGTGGGGGAAGGGCTTGAGGCCCACTGGGCCATGGCTTTGGTACGTTACCCCTTTCTGTGAAGTTTATTCTTTTCTCCCGGTTTATGCAGTCTGGCGCAGCCCTCTTTCCTGTTGCTCTTTCAGGATTTGTTGTATTAATTATATTTTCGTATCATATGCGGTTTTAGGAGGAAGCCTTTGCCTCACCTCTCACTCCGCCACCTTCAATCCAGAATCCAACAAGTTAGTTTTTAAATTATTTTTTATATCCAACTACTCCACTTTGCTCTCTTATTTTTAAAAAACTTTGTTTTTTAGAGCAGTTTTAGGTTCATAGCAATATTGAACAGAAGGTATGGATTTCCTATATATTCCTTGTCCCCACACATGCCTAGCCTCTACTATTTTCAACATTCCTTCCCATCAGAGTGGTACAGTTGTTAAAGTTGATGAACGTACACTGATACATCATTATAACTCAGAGTTCATAGTTTACATTAGGGTTTACTCTAGGTGTGTACATTCTTTGGGTTTGGACAAATGTACAGTGATATGTATTCGGCATTATCATATCAAATAGAGTAGATTTACTGCCTTAAGAATCCTCTGTGCTCTGCCTACTCATCCTCCCATCCTCTAACCCCTGGCAACTACTGACCTTTTTGCTGTCTCCCTAGTATATCTTTTCCATAGTGTTGTATCATTGGAATTATACAGTATATAGTCTTTTGGACTGGCTTCTTTCACTTAGCAATAGGCCTTTAAGTTTCCTCCATGTCTTTTTGTGGATTGATGACTCATTTCTTTTTAGCCATGAATAATATTTCATTATCTTGTCTTGCTGAGCTTTGCAGATATTTCAGCTCGCAGATTGAAGGTTTATGGCAACCCTGTATTGAACAAAGTCTGCCAGTGCCATTTTCCAACAGCATTTGCCCACTTTGTGTCCCTCTGTCACATTTGGTAATTCTGACAAGATTTCAAATTTTTTCATTATTTGTTATGGTGATCTATGAACAGTGATTATGACTGGGTGAAAACCCAGATGATGGTTAGCATTTTTGTAGTATTAAAAGTTTTTTTAGTTTATGTATATATGTTGTTTTTTTAGATATGATGCAATTGTTCACTTAATAGACTACAGTGTAGGGTAAACATAACTTTATATGCACTGAAACCAGAAAATTAATGTGACCTGATTTATTGTGGTAGTTTGGAACTGATCCCCCAGTATCTTTGAGGTATGCCTGTATGACAGTTTATCCATTCATTTCCTGAAGGACTTCTTGGTTGCTTCCAAGTTGCAATTATAGATAAAGCTGCTATTCACATCCATGTGCAGGGTTTTATGTAGATATAAATTGTCAGCTACTTTGAGTAAATGCCAAGGGATGCTATTGCTGGATTATATGGTAAGAGTATGTTTAGCTTTGTAAGAAACACCAAACTCTCTTCCAAAGTTGCTGTACCATTTTGCATTCCCACAGGCAGTGAGAGAGAGTTCCTGTTCTTCCGTATCCTCACTAGCATTTGGTGTTGCCAGTGTTCATTTTTGCCATTCTAATAGGCGTGTAGTGGAGTCTCATTGTTTTTATGACATGACAAGAATCTTGTCATATATATTTGCTATCTCTTACCTTCTTTGGTTAGTGTCAAGGTCTTTGGTCCAATTTTTAAGAATTCTGTGTATATTTTAGATAACAGTTCTTTGTCAGATATATCTTTTACAAATATTTTTTGCCAGACTGTGACCAGTCTCCGCATTCTCTTGACATTGTCTTTTGCAGTGCAGAAAATTTTAATTTTAATAAAGTTCATGTTATTAACTTTCATGGATCATGCCTTTGGTGTCTAAAAAGTCATCACCAAATCCAAAGTCAATAGATTTTTCTCCTCTGTTACCTTTTAGAAGTTTTTAGAGTTCTGTGTTTTACATTTGGTTCTGTGCTCTATTTTGAATTAATTTTGTGAAGTATGTAAGGTCTGTGTCTAGATTAATTTTTTTTTGCATATAGATGTTCAGTTGTTCCAGCACCATTTGTTGAAAAGACTATCTTTGCTCCATTGTATTGCTTTTGTGCCTTTGTTGAAGGATGGACCAGTTGACTGTAGTTACATCAGTCTATTTCTGGGCTCTCTGTTCTGTTCCATTGATCTGTTTGTCTGTTTTTTCCCCAATACCATTCTGTCTTGACTGTGACTTTAAATCTTGAAGTCGAGTAGTGTCGGCCCTCCAGCTTTATTCTCCTCCAACATTGTGTCAGGTATTGGGGTCTTTTACCTCTCTGTATAAACTTTAGAATCATTTTTCAGAAATCACAAAATAAATTGCTGGATTTTGATTAAGATTGCATTGAATTCATAGATCAAGTTGAGAAGAGCTGACGTCTTTACAAAATTGAGTCTCCCTATCCATGAACATGGAGCATCTCTACATTAATTTACTTCTACTTTGATTTCTTTCTTTAGAGATGTGCACTTTTCCTCACAAAGCTCTTGCGCGTATTTTGTGAGATTTCTACCTAAGTGTTTTGGTTTTTTTGGATACTAATGTAAATAGTATTGTGCTTTTAATTTCATATTCCACTTTTTAATTATTAGTATGTAGAAAAGTGATTGGCTTTTGTGTGTTAGCCCTGTGTCCTGCAAATGTGCTCTAATTTCTCATATTAGGGGTTTTTAATGTTGATTTTTTTCAGATTTTTTTACAAAGGTGATCATGTCATCTGTAAACAGGGCAGTTTTATTTCTTCTCAATCTGTATGCCTTTTATTTCCTTTTGTCTTATTGCATTAGCTTGAAATTCCACTACACTGTTGGAAAATCTGTATACACTTTATTTCCTTGTATACACTATTTTCTTGCTGAAAATATTTGTTGTTGAAAATATTTATTTGTTGTTGAAAATATTTATTTGTTGTTGAAAAGAGTGATGAGAGGGGATTTCTTTCCTTGTTCCTGATATTAATGGGAAAGCTTCTAGTTTCTCACTATCATGTTATGATTGATACTAGCTGTATGTGTTTTGTAGATATTTTTAATTGATACTTACCTATTCCTAGTTTATTGGAACTTTTTATTATGAATAGATACTGGGTTTTGACAGATATTTTCTCTTCATCTATTGATAAAATCATGTGATTTTTCTTCTTTGGTCTGTTGATGTGATGGATTATATTAATTGAGTTTATGTTTTCTAAGGTGACCAGCTTTACATAACTGGGATAAATCACATGTGGTTGTGGTATACATATATATTTTTTACGCATTGTTGGATTCAATTTGTTAATATTTTGTTGAAGAGTTTTGCGTCTATATTCATGAGAGATATTGGCCTGTAGCTTTTTTACAATGTTTTTGTCTAGTTTTGATATTAGCATAACACTGGCCTAATAATAGTGTGAGTTGGGAAATATTCTCTATTTTCTGAAAAAGAGTGTAGAAAATTGGTATAATTTCTTCCCTTAAATGTTTGGGAGAATACATCTGTGGACCTAAGTAAGCCTGGTGCTTTCTGTTTTGGAAGGTTATTAATTATGATTAATAGAGCTTTTAAAAATAGTTTTAAAAATAGATATAGACCTTTGAAGGTTGTCTACTTCTTGTGTCAGTTTTGGCAGGTTATTATCAAAGGATTCATCCATTTCAGTAGGTTATCAAATTTTTGAGGATAGAGTTGTTCATAGTATTCCTTTGTTATCTTTGAAATGTCCATGAGATCTGTAGTAATGTCTCCTCTCTAATTGCTGATATCAGAATTTGTGTCTTTTCTCTTTTTTTCTACTTATCCTGGCTAGAGACTTACCAATTGTATTGAACTTTTCAAAGGACCAGCTTTTGGTGGTGTTTATTTTCTCTGTTAATTTTCTGTATTCAGTTTCATTGATTTCAGCTCTAATTTTTAATATTTCTTCTACTTTCTTTGGATTTCATTTGCTCTTTTTTTTACTTTGCTCAGGTGTTAGCATGATTGATTTTAGGTGTTTCTTCTTTTCTGATATGTACATTCAATGCTGTAAATTTTCCTCAAAGCACTGCTTTTACTGCACTCCACATATTGTTTTCATTTGCATTTAATTCCAAATATTTTTAAATGTTTTGAGATTTCTCTGACCATGTTTTATGTTTCATACACACATACCATGGTTACAATAAACATACATAATTGAATACATTATTGTTATTATTTTGAACAGTTATCTGTAAAATCAGCTAAGAATAAGAAAAATGAAAGTTTTTATTTTACTGTCACTTCATCTTCAATTCTCTTTCTTTATGTAGATCCAAGTTTCTGGTCTGTTATTTTTCTTCTCTTTGAAGAACAACTTTTAACATTTCTTGTAAGGGAGATCTACTGGCAACAAATTCCCTCAGTTTTTGTTTGCCTAAGGAAATTTTATGTCTCCTTCACTTTGGAAAGATAATTTTGAAGGGTACAGAATTCTGGGTCAGAATTTTTCTTTTTTTTCTTTCAAACTAAGTATTTCACTCCAATTTCTTCTTGCTTGCATGGTTTCTGAGGAGAAGTCAGATGTAATTGCTATCTTTGCTTCTTTATAGGTAAAGTGTTCATTTTCTCTGACTTCTTCCAGGATTTTTTCTTTATCTTTGATTTTCTTCTGTTTGAAAATGATGGGCCTGGGTGTAGATGTTTGGGCATTTATCCTGCTTGGTGTTCTCTGAGGTTCCTGGACCTGTGGCTTGGTGTTGAACTTTAATTTGGGTAAATTCTTAGACATTAGTGTTTCAAATATTTCTTCTCTTCCTTTTTTTTCCTCCTCTGTTATTTCCATTACACATGCTATACATTTTTCCATTGCCCCACAGTTCTTAACTATTTTGTTGTGTTTTTTTCAGTCCTTTTATTCTCTTTGTTTCTTAGTTTTGGAGGTTTCTATTGAGATAGTCTCCAGTTCAGAGATTCTCAGCTGTGTGTAGTCTTATTAATGAGTCCATCAAAGACACTCTTCATTACTGTTTCAGTGTTTTTGATCTCTAGCATTTATTCAATGTTCTTTCTTAGGACTTCTATCTCTTTTTTCATTGCCCCTATGTTTTTGCATACTGTTTATCCTCTGTAGAGCCCTTAGCATATTAATTGTAGTTGTAAATTCTTAGTTGGATAATCCCAACATCTGTCATATCTGAGTGGTTCTGATGCTCTGGCTCTTTCAATTGTGTTTTTTGCGTTTTAGTATGCCTTGTAATTTTTTCTTGATAGCCAGACATGATATACCAGCTAAAAGGAACTGCTGTAAATAGATCAGTAGTAATGTGGTAGTGGTATGGGGCTAAGGGAAGTGTTTTATGGTCTACTATTAGGTCTCAGTCTTTTTTCCCTCTAGTTTTATTGAGGTATATTTGGCAAATAAAAATTGTTTATACTTGAGGTGCACTGTTTGATGTTTTAGTGTACATATACATTGTGAATAATCACCACAATCTTATTAACATTGATTGCAGCATGTAATTACCATTTTGGTTTTTTTTTTGGTCTTAGGTTTTGGTCTTAGAACACTTAGGTTGTACCATTAGCAAATTCAGGTATATAATACAGTATTGTTAACTATGGTCATGTTGCTGTACATTGATCTCCCAAACTTATTTGGGTCTTAGTTTATTTTGATACTGTGTCTCTGACTGTGAACTTCTCAAGTACTTCTCAGTTTCCCCCTCCTCTTAGGTGGGACAGGATGGTAGGAGGGAGTTAGTTAGGTATTAGGTTTTGATAAAATTCAAGAGATTAGGCTCTGGTTAAATACTTTCTTCCAAGGACAGACTTTGTTAAAACAGAGTGCTCTCGTGTTTTTCAAAATGCTTTCTTTTACCCTTACCTTCTGGAAGCATGAGGGAATTTTTCTCTGATATTCACTGGAAGGACTCTAGAGCGCCAAGAGGTAAAACTCACCAAAGTATGGGCACTTTGATGATTGGGTCCCCTTGGACTCTTAATCTCAGAGTTGTCCACATTGAGTGTCCTGCAGTTTTGTCTATTCCCTATCCTGGTATTGTTTCCTACAGAGGTCTCTGCTCTCCACTGTTGGGTTACTGCTCCAGTAAGTTGTGATTCTCTATTCATCTGCCTGTCTCTTCAATTTTTTCATAGTTTTCCCTGTGACTTCACTTCTATGGATCTATCTTCATAGAAAGATTGATTGATTTCTCTGGATGTTTCACGTGTCACAGGATGATTGATTCATTCATTTCATTCAGCATTTTACTTGTTGCTAACATATTGTCAACTTCTAAGCTTCTTACAAGAAGACTTTTGGAAACCAAAAGTCCTTTTTATTCTAATAAAAGGTGCTTGTGTTTTTAGGTAAGCAATCATATAATCTGCAAATAAGGGTAACTTTAAAATCAATACTTAGTATTTCATTATTGTTCCTCCTTTATAATCATTTTACTGTAGTTTAAATGTTTTTAACCTTCCCATTAATGTTGTCCTATATAGTAGAAATGCCCCTGGTATTTCACTTTGAGGTATGGTAATAAATTACTGAGTTTTAAATAGCCTTTATCGTGTTAAAGAAGTATCTTTCTAATATTTCTTTACCAAGGATATTTTCAAGAATTAATGTTGAATTTTTCAAACTTTCTTAGCGTCTTTCAAGGTAGTATACTTCTTCTGATTCAGTGTCTTTTGATTCCTAGGTTAGTTCCCTTTCAGCATTTGCATTTTGGGATACAAACTATATAAAAATAATATTGTCCTACTTTATTAAACTTATATTACTTATATTTAAGATCTTGCTTTACCTCTCTGTGCACATTACTATGTTGCTACTTGTATTGTTTATAATGCTATCTAATAACGCTGTTTAGATGGTGAACTTGCGGAAAGGGATGGATGAACTCCTGAGGAAAGAGATAGCCTTTGAATAAGGTAGTCTTCTATCAGAAAACCCATTCTTCCCCTTTCTTCACTTTTCCCCTTCTCTCTAATATACCTCTACTCCTCCTTCAGCTCTTTTAGGATCCAGAGTGTACCTACTTCCTGAAAAGACAAATCACTCGAGGTCCAATGTAATTTTTTCTGAATGGCACATAACTGAGAAAAGTTCTATGTCTGGTTTTTGCTTGGATAATAAGAATGTACTTGCTTATACCCCTCTGTCATTAGAGTTGCTTCTGGAGTCTCTTATGTTTACCTACCCCAACTTAAAATTACTTGACCACAAGGATACAAGGGAATACTATTTCTGGAGGAAGGGAACTCAGCAGAGGAAGGTAGAAGAAGCTGGGGAACTGAAAATTTCCTATTCTAATCCTGCGTGGGACTAAAATTTTATAAAACATTTTGTTGTCTTCATAGAAGCTCACTAATATGGCATATTAATAAGTCAAAAGTAAGATTGGGAGTTGATATGCATTTCAGTTCATTTACTCAGTAATTACATGTTATAATGAGTATGTCATAGCTCAGAACATTCCACCTGTTCCAATAGTGAGCAAGGGTAAAAAGGTCCCTATTCACATGTAATGTAAATCCTGTTAATAGGAGAAAGACAGTAAATACCTGAAGAAATAAGTTAATAAAATATTTTCAGATAGTCATAAACATTATGGAAAATAAAACCAGGAAAAGGAATAAATTGTAATAGAACAGGGTTGAGGGAAGCTGGATATTGGGGCTAATTTAGATTGGGTGAATCCACTTGAGGAGTATTCAAGTTAGTTGACACTTAAAGAGGCAGCCAATTCAGTATTTCCTGAGTACCCAAAAAAGTATTCCTAGGGTGGAAGGAAACTTGAAGGAATGGAAAGAGTAGGAAACTCTTAAGTGAACTAGGACAGGAAGAGAGGTATAGTCTTATAATTTATGGTAAGGAGTTAGTAAAGGATTTCAGATTGCCAAGCTATCTTAAGTCAGTATTTTTTTCTATTTATGAACAAACTTTATTGTGCATATTTTAAATTAAAAAATGTTTATTTTTAAATAACCTTTTTTTATTTTAGGACAGTTTGAGATTTACAGAATTGTTGAGAAGATAATACAGAATTCCTATATACTCTACACTGTTTCTCCTACTGTTAACATTCTGCATTAGTATGCTGTGTTTGTTAACTTGAATGAAGCAATATTGATTTATTATTATTGTTAACTAAAGTTTATATTCAAATTTCCTTAGATTTTACCTAATGACCTTTATTGTTTCATGATCCCATCTAGGACACCACATTACATTTCCTAGTGCTGTTTCTTTGGGATTTTCTTCATTGTGACAGTTTCTCAGACTTTTGTTTGTTATTTGTTTTGTTGTTGTTTGATGTGATTATCACCAAGTTAGGTTTTATTTTATTTTTTAAATATTTTTTAAATCTCTAAATATTAAAAACCATAATTTTCATAATGTGGGAGTAATAGTATTAGAATAAGAAGAGCTCCATATTAGTAACAAAGTTTAAGAAACCTGAGATAGTAATTCTGGATCTTCTAGGACAGTCTTGATCAAGTCACTAAATATCTATGACTTTCAGGGTCTTAGATAAAAAAGAGAAGACTGAGCTAGGCAGTTTGTAAGGTGCCTTCTAGGACTAAAATTCTGCAAACTATCATATTAGGAAAAGTATCTGGATAAGTTAAAACTCAATTGCCCCAAATATGTGATTCACTTCAGCAGCAATTGGGATGAAAGAAATATCATCTCTCCTTTATAACACATACAAGGTGTGGTCCCTTAGCTCTAGGCTTTTGAATGCATATCAGATAATCAATGGACACATATTTTTCCTTTGCTCATGTTTTCTTTTTTTTCCCCAGCTTTAGTGAGGTATCATTAACAATAAAAATTGCAGATATTTAAGATATACAATATGATGATTTGATATATAAAACATGAAATTCACAGAAACAGAGACTCCCTTGTTTTTGATGACCTTGACAATGTTGAGGAGTACTGCTCTCATATTTTGTAAAATGTCCTCAATTGAGATTTGTCTAATGTTTTCCTTTCATTATACCGGGGTAATGTGTTTTGGAGAGGAAGACTGACTACAGAGGTAACATGTCAATCTTAGAACATCATATCAAGGGATATATATATATATATATATATATATATATATATATATATACGCTATCCATATGATTTATCACTGTTGAATTAACCTTTATCATTCCTCTTGTACTGTTTGTCAGATTTCTCAACTGAAAGTTACTCTTTTTTTCCTCCCTTTCCGTATTGTATTCCTTGGAAAAAAGCCATTATGCACACTTAAGTAGAGGGAAATATGTTCCACTCTCCTTAAGGGCAGAGTATGTACCTAAATTACTTGAGATTTTTCTACACAGGAAATTTGTTTATTCTCTCCCATGTATTTATTATTCAGTCATTTCTTTATCTCTGTATGGGCTCATGGATATTTATATTATACTTTGGATTATAACATTTTTAATTTTTTAATTTTAATTTTAATTTTGCTATTATTAATATACAATTACATGAGCAACATTATGGTTACAAGACTCCCCCTATTATCAAGTCCCCACCACATACCCCCATTGCAGTCACTGTCCGTCAGCGTAGAAGGATGTTATAGAATCACTACTTGTCTTCTCTGTGTTATTTAGGTCAGTATTTTTGCTTTGACTGTTGAGTTTGTGTTAGTGCTTTCCTTTGGAACTTAATTTTAAGATTATCTAAACCTAAGATTAGAGTAGCTATCTGTCTGTATTTCCTGAAGTGATAGGAAGGAAAAAATTCTGAATGGAATTTTATGGTGATAATTTTCAGTTAATTTATTCAAAATTAAGATTAGTTTTATAGTTTACTAATACTCTGAATAAGTAGTTATTCCCAAATAAAGCTACCATCAAAACTACTTCAGAAATATAAAATACAGGTTTCCTAATCTTCATCCCTTAAGAATCAGGGAGTGCGGAGGAGCTCAAGATGGCAGTGTGAGCAGGGCAGGGAAATCTCCTCCCAAAACCATATATATTTTTGAAAATACAACAAATACAACTACTCCTAAAAGAGAGACCACAAGATACAGTACAACAGCCAGGCTACATCTACATCTGTGAGAATTCAGCACCTCACAAAGGGGGTGAGATACAAAGTTGAGACCAGCGGGACCCGAGCACTCCCCCACCCCAGCACACTGGCGGGAGGAAAATCAGAGTTGGGAGGGAGTGGAAGCACAGGACTGCTAAATAACCAGCCCTGGTGATCCGCACCGGGAGCACAGACACACATCGCATGGTGTACTGGATATTAGAGAAACGGAAGGGCAGGATCCGAGATGGAGACTTTGAGCGGGTCCCCACAGATGGCTCCCCTGGGACAAAAGAAAAGCCGGCACTTTTTAAAAGTCTTAAAGGGACAAGGGCCCAACAGCTGAATAAAATGGTCCCAGCACGCTTAGCCCAACAGGCTGGGAATCTTGAGGAACTTAAGGCCCCCGACCCCCTGCAGGGTGAAGGAGCCCTGGGGACCCTCATGGCGATAAGGAGCCTGCCATTTGTTCCCCCCCCCGGCCGGTGCTGCAAATGGATCGGCTGACCTGCCACAGCTGCGGAGCAGCCAGAGAGCGGCCCCGCCCACGGCAACCACACAGAGTCTCCTCCCAGCACAAAGCTAACCGGATGGGCAGCGGAAGTTGGAGCAAGGTCTCAAAGGTGTGAAGGGGCCCGACCTTGCAGTAGAATGTACCCAGCATAGTGGCCAGGCCCCTGCAGTGCTCTAGGCTAGCCTGATGGTGGCGCTGCCCATGGAAACTCGGGATTATCCCAGAGACTGCCTCCCAGTGTGGGGGTAACCGGCACAGGCTGTGGAAGCCAGAGCAAGGTCCAGAAGGCACAAAAGGCCCGACCTTGCAGTAGAACACACCTGGAGTGGCTGCAACCCCCTGCAGTGCTCAAGGCTAGCCTGAGGTTGGCCCCGCCCACGGTAGCACAGGGTAGTATCCCAGAGACTGCCTCCCGATGTGCGGGTAACCGGCACAGGCTGCGGAGAAGGGCAAGGCGAACAACAAGCAGGAAGGGACTTTGTTCTCCCAGCAGACACATGTGCCACCTGCCTGCGACCACGTCTGTAGTCATGAAAAGACAGAAGAATCTGGTACAGTCAAAAATCACTCAGACAACTCCAGAGAGAGGGCCTGGTGGGATAGATTTAAACAATCTTCCTGAAAAAGAATTCAAAATAAAAGTCATAACCATGCTGATGGACCTACAGAGAAATATGCAAGAGCTAAGGGATGAAGTCAGGAGGGAAATTACAGAAATGAAACAATCGATTGACGGGCTTAAGAGCAGGCTGGATGAGGTGCAGAGACTGTTAATGGAATAGAAATCAGAGAACAGGAGTACAGAGAAGCTGAGGCAGAGAGAGAAACAGGATCTCTAGGAATGAAGAGTATTAAGAGAATTGTGTGACCAATCCAAACGGAACAATATTCACATTATAGGGGTACCAGAAGAAGAAGAGAGAGAAAAAGGGATAAAAAGTGTCTTTGAAGAAATAATTGCCGAAAACTTCCCCAAGCTGGGGAAAGAAATAGTTTCTCATATTATGGAAGCCCACAGATCTCCCAACACAAGGGACCCAAGGAGGACAACACCAAGACATATAATAATTAAAATGGCAAAGATCAAAGACAAGGGCAGAGTATTAAAGGCAACGAGAGAGAGAAAAAAGATCACCTACAAAGGAAAACCCATCAGGCTATCATCAGACTTCTCAACAGAAACCTTGCAGGCTAGAAGATAATGGTATGATGTATTTAATGCAATGAAACAGAAGGGCCTTGAACCAAGAATACTGTATCCAGCATGATTATCATTTAAATTTGAGGGAAGGATTAAACAATTCCCACACAAGCAAAAGTTGAGGGAATTTGCCTCCCACAAACCCCCTCTACAGGGTATTTTAAAGAGACTGCTCAAAAAACTCAAAATAGAAATACCATTTGACCCAGGAATCCCAGTCCTAGGAATTTACCCCAAGAATACAGCAGCCCAGTTTCAAAAAGACAGATGCACCCCTATGTTTATTGCAGAACTATTTACAATAACCAAGAAATGGAAGCAACCTAAGTGCCCATCAGTAGATGAATGGATTAAGAAGATGTGGTACATATACATAATGGAATATTACTCAGCCATAAGAAAAAAACAAATCTACCATTTGCAACAACATGGATGGAGCTGGAGGGTATTATGCTCAGTGAAATAAGCCAAGCCGAAAAAGACAAGTATCAAATGATCTCACTCATATGTGGAGTATAAGAACAAAGAAAAAAAAACTGAAGGAACAAAACAGCAGCAGACTCACAGAGCCCAAGAACGGACTAATAGTTACCAAAGGGAAAGGGACTGGGGAACAAGGGCGGGAAGGGAGGGATAAGAGGGTAAAAGGGGCATTACGATTGGCAGACATAGGGTGGGGGGGCACGGGGGGGACTGTACAGCTCAGAGAAGACAAGTAGTGATTCTCATCTCACTACACTGATGGACAGTGACTGTAATAGGGTTGGTGGGGGGGACCTGATGAAGGGGGTAGTTTAATCATCACAATATTGCTCATGTAATTGTAGGTTAATGATACTAAAATAAAATAAATTGTAAAAAAAAAAGAAACTGCTCTAGATGGAAGCACTCCTAAGGCTAAATAGATGTCACCATAGAAAATAAAATCACAGTAGAGAAAGCAGACCATCCAAATACCAACTAAAGGTAAAAAATAAAATCAACTACTCACAAACACAGTCAAAGGAAACACAAAAGAGTACAGAATAAAACATCGAACATACAAAGAATGAAGGAGGAAGAATAAGGAGAGAAAGAATCATCAGGCTGTGTTTATAATAGCTTAATAAGAGAGTTAAGTTAGATTATTAGGTAATAAAGAAGCTACCCTTGAACCTTTGGTAACCACGAATCCAAAGCCTGCAATTGTAGTAAGTACATATCTATCGATAATCACCCTAAATGTAAATGGACTGAATGCACAAGTCAAAAGACACAGAGTAATAGAATGGATAAGAAAGCAAGATCCATCTATATGCTGCTTACAAGAGACTCACCTCAAACCCAAAGATATACACAGACTAAAAGTGAAGGGATAGAAAAATATTTCGTGCAACCAACACGGAGAAAAAAGCAGGGGTTGCCGTACTGGTATCAGACAAAATAGACTTCAAAACAAAGAAAGGAGCAAGAGAGAAAGAAGGACATTACATACTGATAAAGGGGTCAGTCCAGCAAGAGGATATAACCATTATAAATATATATGCACACAACACAGGAGTGCCGACATATGTGAAACAAATACTAACAGAATTAAAGGAGGAAGTAGAATGCAATGCATTCATTTTAGGAGACTTCAACACACCACTCACTCCAAAGGACAGATCAACCAGACAGAAAACAAGTAAAGACACAGAGGCACTGAACAACACACTAGAACAGATGGACCTAACAGACATCTACAGAACTCTACACCCAAAAGCAGCAGGAAACACATTCTTCTCAAGTGCACATGGAACATTTTCCAGAATAGACCACATACTAGGCCACAAAAAGAACCTCAGTAAAGTAAAAAATATTGAAATTCTACCAACCAACTTCTCAGATCACAAAGGTATAAAACTAGAAATAAATTGTACAAAGAAAACAAAAAGGCTCACAAACACATGGAGGCTTAACACCAGGCTCCAAAATAATCAGTGGATCAACAACCAAATTAAAACACAGATCAAGCAATATATGGAGACAAACGACAACAGCAGCACAAAGCCCAACTTCTGTGGGACGCAGCAAAGGCAGTTCTAAGAGGAAAGTATATTGCAATCCAGGCCTATTTTAAGAAAGAAGAACAATCCCAAATGAATAGTCTAAGTCACAATGATTGAAATTGGAAAAAACAAATGAGGCCCAAAGTCACCAGAAGGAGAGACATAATAAAGATCAGAGAAGAAATAAACAAACTTGAGAAGAATAAAACTGTGGAAAAAATCAGTGAAACCAGGAGCTGGTTCTTTGAAAAAATAAAAAGAGATAAACCCCTAGTAAGACTTATTAAGTGAAAAAGAGAATATACACACATAAACACAATCAGAAATGAGAAAGGAAAAATACGATGGACCCCACAGAAATACAAAGAATTATTAGAGAGTACTATGAAAATCTATATGCTAATAAGCGGGAAAACCTAGAAGAAATTGACAACTTCTTAGAAAAATACAGCCTTCCAAGACTGACTAGGGAAGAAACAGAAAATCTAAACAGACCAATTACCAGCAATGAAATTGAATTGGTAATCAAAAAACTACCCAAAAACAAAATCCTCGGACCAGATGGATTCACCGCTGAATTTTTATCAGACATATAGAGAAAACATAATTCCCATTCTCATTAAAGTTTTCCAAAAAATAGAAGAGGAGGGAATACTTCCAAACTCATTCTATGAAGTCAGCATCACTCTAATACCAAAACCAGACAAAGACCCCACCAGAAAAGAAAATTAGAGACCAATATCCCTGATGAACATAGATGCAAAAATACTCAACAAAATATTAGCAAACCAAATTAAAAAATACATCAAGAGGATCATACAGCATGACCAAGTGGGACTCATCTCAGGGATGCAAGGATGGTACAACATTTGAAAATCCATCAACATCATCCACCACATCAACAAAAAGAACAAAAACCACATGATCATCTCCATAGATGCTGAAAAAGCATTTGACAAAATTATTTATCATAAAAGCTCTTAGCAAAATGGGTATAGGGGGCAAGTACCTCAACATAATAAAGGCCATATATGACAAACCCAGAGCCAACATCATACTTAACAGCGAGAGCTGAAAGCTTTTCACCTAAGATGGGGTACAAGACAGGGATGCCCACTGTCCCCACTGCTATTCAATATAGTACTAGAGGTCCTAGCCACAGCAATCAGACAAAACAAAGAAATACAAGGCATCCAGATCTGCAAGGAAGAACTCAAACTGTCCTTGTTTGCAGATGACATGATATTGTACATAAAAAACCCTAAAGAATCCACTCTAAAACTACTAGAACTAATATCTGAATTCAGCAAAGTTGCAGGATACAAAATTAATACACAGAAGTCTGTTCCTTTCCTATACACTAATGAGGAGCTAACAGAAAGAGAAATCAGGGAAACAATTCCATTCACAATTGCATCAAAAGAATAAAATACCTAGGAATACACCTAACAAGGGAGTGAAAGACCTATCTGCTGAAAACTACAAGACACTCCTAAGAGAAATTAAAGAGGACACTAACAAATGGAAATTCATCCCATGCTCTTGGCTAGGTAGAATAAAATTGTCAAAATGGCTATACTACCTAAAGCAATCTACATATTTAATGCAATCCCTATCAAAATACCAGTAGCATTCTTCAATGAACTGGAACAAATAGTTCTAAAATTCATATGGAACCACAAAAGACCCTGAATAGCCAAAGCAATCCTGAGAAGGAAGAATAAAACTGGGAATTACCCTCCCTGACTTCAAGCTCTACTACAAAGCTTCAGTAATCAAGACAATTTGGTACTGGCACAAGAACAGACCCACAGACCAGTGGAACAGAAAAGAGAGTCTAGATATTAACCCAAACATATATGGTCAATTAATATACGATAAAGGAGCCATGGATATACAGTGGGGAAATGACAGCCTCTTCAGCAGCTGGTGTTGGCAAAACTGGACAGCTAGATGTAAGAGAATGAATATGGACCATTGTCTAACCCCATACACAAAAGTAAATTCAAAATGGATCAAAGGTCTGAATGTAAGTCATGAAACCATAAAACTCTTAGAAAAAAACATAGGCAAAAATCTCTTGGACATAAACATGAGCAACTTCTTCATGAACATATGTCCCCAAGCAAGGGAAACAAAAGCAAAAATGCACAAGTGGGACTATATCAAGCTGAAAAGCTTCTGTACAGCAAAGGACACCATCAGTAGAACAAAAAGACATTCTACAGTATGGGAGAATATATTCGGAAATGACATATCCGATTTGGGGTTGACATCCAAAATAGATAAAAACTCATGCACTTCAACAAACAAAAAGCAAATAATCCAGTTAAAAAATGGGCAGAGTATATGAACAGACACTTCTCCAACAGGCACATGAAAAGATGCTCCACATCACTAATCATTAGAGAAATGCAAATTAAAACCAGAATGAAATAACACCTCACACCAGTAAGTATGGCCACCAAACAACAACAAATGATGGCGAGAATGTGGAGAAAGGAGAACCCTCCTACACTGCTGGTGGGAATGAATGCAAATTAGTTCAACCATTGTGGAAAGCAGTATGGAGGTTCCTCAAAAAACTCAAAATAGAGATACCATTTGACCCAGGAATTTCACTCCTAGGAATTTACCCTAAGAATGCAGCAGCCCAGTTTCAAAAAGATATATGCACCCCTATGTTTATTGCAGCACTATTTACAATAGCCAAGAAATGGAAGCAACCTAAGTGTCCATCAGAAGATGGATGGATAAACAACAGGTGGTATATATACACAATGGAATATTATTCAGCCATAAGAAGAAAACAAATCCTACCATTTGCAACAACATGGATGGAGCTAGAGGGTATTATGCTCAGTGAAATAAGCCAGGTGGAAAAAGACAAGTATCAAATGATTTCACTCATCTGTGGAGTATAAGAAGAAAGCAAAAACTGAAGGAACAAAATAGCAGCAGACTCACAGAACTCAAGAATGGACTAACAGTTACCAAAGGGAAAGGGACTGGGGAGGATGGGTGGGAAGGGAGGGAGAAGGGGGAAAAATGGACATTATGATTAGCAGACATTATGTTGGGGGGACATGGGGAGCGCTGTACCACTCAGAGAAGACAAGTAGTGATTTTGTAGCATCTTACAACGCTGATGGACAGTGACTGTAATGGAATATGTGGTGGGGACTTGATGATGTGGGAGTCTAGTAACCATTATGTTGCACATGTAATTGTAGATTGATAACCAAAATAAAAAATAAACAAAAAACCATAGGGAATTGGCCTGCAGAGTATAAAAAGAAATAAGCAAAAATAAACATTCATTTAAAAATCAAAAAAAAAAAAAAAAAAGAATCAGGGAGTGGACCATGGGAATCTGTGTTTTAAGAAGTTCTCTAGTTAATACTTATAGAGCCAATCCTCAGAGTTTAGTTTAAGAACCTCTGAACTAGTGGAATTTTTATCTATGATTCCTGCCTGGTAAGTTTTGTGGTCTATATTAAATTAATTTGTTGGGATTTTACAGGTTTTGTATTTTATGTTAAGAGCAATGTGTATTTCTTTAGTGCTTTGAAACAAACAAACATATTTATTAAAGTGACATTTCTGGGAAAAAGGATAAAGTGCTAACTGCCTAATTGCTCTTTCTTGTTGCTTCCCTCGTTTGGGAGGTCCCACAATACATATTTATTTGTGTAGTTTTCTAGTTAGAAAAAAAATATTGTAGCAAAAATGGATAAAAATAATTTGTATTTCTGTTCAACTAAATAATCATTATTTAAGACATAAGATGAAAACTGCAGGTGAAACCAATCCACATATAAATGAGCCAGTATTTAAGAAATCAGATTTCATATAGGCAGGATTTCTAGCTTCTCTAAAAAGACTAAAATATTCTGAGAATACTGAGCTTGCATTCCTACCAGGCATCTGCTGGAGTGGACTGTTAAGTGTCCTCTTTAGATGGCTACATTCCCCACCAGTATAAGTATTATAAGCACTTAAAGCAGTAATCTTTCCTCATTTGTTTCTTTTGACCTCTGCTTTAAGATCTAAGATACTATTACAGGTGTCAGTATAGGCTAAATCTGAGTCTTCTGTGAAATGAGAAGAGATAGGAAATGCAAACATTTATTTGTAGCTATTAATTTCTTTCTAAAAGGCAGACGTTCTTACTCAAAATGATTTGGCTTAACAGAAATATTAACAGAATGTGAATTATTGCTTTAATTATTCTCTACTACTGGAGAAATGAGTGTTCCACATTTATTGTATGAATCCATTAGTACTTTTTCATTCAACTCATATTTCCAGTAAACTAAGCTTCTCTTTTTCATTTTAAGAGAAAACCATTGTCTTGGATTTCATTACACTTTATTCCTCAAGTTTTCCTGACTATGTTAAGTATTCTGACCCTCATTCCTGACTCCTCTCTTCCTCCTTAAAAGGAGTATTTCTTCCAATGGTCAGTCTCAGTAACATATTCTACTGTTTCTGTACACAGGCTTTTGATTTACTTTTGAAGCTTCCATTACCAGAATTAATCACTTGTTCCTCTGAACTCAGATGGACAATTAAAGAAAAAATTCACCCTTATTATTTATTCAAGTTAGTTTTATTGTGAGTTCTTTGAGAACAAGGACTGTGTTTTGTTCATCTTTGGATACTTTCTGTTCCAATATATTATTTGGCTTGCAAAAGACATCCAGACCATCCATCCATATATCTGACTTTTTATCATACGTCTATTAATATGCTAAGGACTGTTGAATAATTTATGTTGTCCTTGGCTTTTTAGTTACTTCCTTTGAGTGTTCTACCACACTTGACAGCTGAACTCTTATTCTAGACTGACTACAACTTATTTTCTACATCCTTTACAGTGTATGCAGCATCGCTGGAGTGAAATCTTTAGAAACTTACAGTCTTGGAGGTTACCTTTGAGTCCTGTATTTTTTTATACCCCCTTTTTCTTTCATATTATCAGATCTGTGAGTGTTGTTTAAAAGAGTAGATGTAGTATTCTGCCTTCTACTTTCATCTTTAAAGATACTGCTATAAGCATTTGGATTCAAAGAGCATCTTCCTAGCTGCCTTTGTCTCAGCCTCCTGACTATTCCAAGCTTTCCTGATTCATTTTTCAGTATAATTATATAACAATTTAATGGTATACTGCCTTCATGGAAGTCTAGAATAATTTCTTTTGGATATGAAAGACCTTCGGTAGGATTCCTATTTAGTCTCATTTTTGTTGTTTTCAGTAATCTTCCAATTCAAGGAACACTGTCATATATATTGCATATTCTTTCATGATGTTGTCACCCACCTTAAATTATTTTTTAACCTTAAATCCACACCGACGTTCCATCCTTCAGTATTATAATGGTCATTTATTGTTTTAGTATGCCAAGCATTCTTTGATTCATCTTCTGTTAAGAAGCTCCCTACTTTTCTTTGAATCATCCCTTCTTCATTTTCAGGCTTTTTGGTTTGAGTTGGTTTAACCTCCATGGTTCTGATTGGTTTGGGGATTACCCTGTAACCCAAATCAGACAAATCAGAGACAGTGAGACTCAATTCCAGGACTTTTACACTCTGAGAAGAGGCATTTTCTATGACTATAAGAGTTTTGTGTACCTGGAGCTAATGAGGTAGGGAAAATAAGTAATGGGGTAGGGGAGATCATTCAGGAACCTTAACCAGAGCCAACTTAAAAATGAAGTCAGTTTTATTTAAAATTAAAACACTTTTATTTTGAAGCATTGTCAGTATACTTCAAGCGACTCAGTAGCAGTGGTCCCTCTAAATGTCCCAATTTGGCAATTGTATATTGTGTTCACATCAGGAAATGGTGTGTATTTGTGTTGATGGACATGTGCAAGAGAGTGATAGCTTTT
>JAQQAC010003584.1:18593568-18616249 GCA_029783875.1 Phataginus tricuspis | reverse complement strand
GGTGTGTATTTGTGTTGATGGACATGTGCAAGAGAGTGATAGCTTTTGACCTTACTCCATAGGAATCCAACCATTCCTTGGAATCCTGAAGAATGAGATAATGGAATTTATTTTGAGTAGATGAGTATATATACATGTGAATACTATTTCTTATCAATGACTTAATATCAGCCATGCATTTGCTTGGTTGTAACAGTGATAAAAAGCATAGGCTGTATATTTAGATCTTTGTTTCAATCCTTGCTCTATCACTTTCTATGTAATTGGGTATGGAAAACTGAGGGGTTAAAGAAATCTCACTGTAAGAAAAACTAGCTCTGAAATTGAATCTCAGTTATTTTAGTCTAACTGGAGAGGTGTTATCTAGAGAGAGTCTTTGTTTTGACCCACAAAGGGATTCCTATTCTTCTGGTTAATTGGCAGCTGCCAGTCTTTCTCCTATGAAGCTTGATTCAGAGGAGAATATATCCTGTCTGTCCACTTTTAAAATCTCTTTGCCATCACAAACTGGCTGGCAGAGCTTGTTAACTCTCTCATCTGTTCTCTGTCCTCACAACTCCAGGCATATAATGGATAGTATTTCAAAATGTTCTGTCACAGTTCACTTTTTAATAAGATGCTATGAAAATATTTTCCTGTGTCAGTGATATTTTAGATGATATATTGTTGGAGAATATCTTACTTGTTAAAAGCAGAAATGCTTTTCAGATTTATAACGCAGATTATAAAAAATATATGTGTAACAAATGACTAGAGTTATTTCTTACTGATTTTTATTATTCAGTTAAACAATAATCAGGAAATATCTATTTTGATAGCTGATGTTAACAGTGAATTACAATGAACAAGCACCTTTTTAAATAAGGCATGTGTGGAAATATTTCCCCATCATCTTAGCAGTTACTCTCCTTTAGATAATAAAATTTAGCCAAACCCATTCTCCTTTTTTATGGAAAATAATTTTAGTTTGATATTTTAAATTCTGGTTCTCTGGAATCCTGATGAAGATGGAATGTCAGTTGTGTTACTAGGCAACATTGCAGTTGGTGAACAGCACCTGGACTGGGAGGATTATGAATGAAATATATACCTGGTAAAAAGCCAGAGCTTTTGCCTGCCCTTTCATCCTTTGTGTATCCTTTTATCTGGGTGTATGTATATTCCTTGCCAGGACTTCAAGAAGCTATGTCCACGGACTGTTCTATGAGATCTTTTGGTTCCTGTATGGATAGGGGACTTTTAGGCCAAGAGTGATTTCATATACTAATGATTACAAACCCGTGGGGTTTCATTCCCTCATTACTGAACTATCAATTAAAGAGTTAAACAGTAGTCTCTGGATTGCTGTGAAGACTCCTGTTGAAGAGAAGTCTTGTAGTTGTCCTGCTATGTTTCCTATCCTGTGCTTTTTTGAGTTAAGGATCCTAAGTATTACCTATTGAGGTTTTGTGGACTTGGATTATTTAGGTTAGCTGAAAACTACCTGCTGAGGGTGGATGTTGTAGATGTCCTTTTGGTATTACTATTACCTGCATGTAAAATATTGTTCATTAGTTGTAGTAGGGAGAGTTCCTGATGGAACAAGAGGATGGATGTAGAGTATCAAAGTAAGTTCTTGCTGTTTATGAGGCATTATGGGTGGTGTAGGGAAGTTTAAGATGTGGTAAAAGGGAAAAGTTTGAAATTAATAGGAGATAACATTAGAGGAATCATAACTGCCTAATGAAGGATATAGATGATAAATACATTGAATTCACCAGGAGAAGCTTTTATAGCCTCTGGAAGTCACAATGAAACTTAAGTGCAGGCACGTCTTTTACCTGGGTGTAAAAGAGCATTCCAGGAGAAAAAATACAGTTATAGGTAGGAATATGCATACATTTATTTATTTTGTGCTCCGCCAGTTTATAAAAAAGATAACACACTGGGGATTAGTTACAAGTGTTGTATTATAAAAAGTGAGCATTCCAGATTTTAAGAATGTCTTCTTTCAGTATATGCTCATGTGACAATTTATTTTTGTAATCTTTTTTTGGTATTATTAATGTACAATTACATGAGCAACATTATGGTTACTAGATTCCCCCCATTATCAAGTCCCCACCACATACCCCATTACAGTCACTGTCCATTAGTGTAGTAAGATGCTATAGAATCACTACTTGTGATCACTACTGCCTTCCCTGTATCCTTCCCCTGCTACATTATGTGTGCCAATCGTAATATCCCCTTTTCCTCCTTAGACTTCCCTTCCCACCCATCTTCCCCAGTTCCTTTCCCTTTGGTAACTGTTAGTCCATTCTTGGGTTCTGTGAGTCTGCTGCTGTTTTGTTCCTTCAGTTTTTTCTTTGTTCTTATACTCCTCAGATGAGTGAAATCATTTGATACTTGTCTTACTCCTCCTGGCTTATTTCACTGAGTATAATACCCTCTAGCTCCATCCATGTTGTTGCAAATGGCAGGATTTTTTTTCTTCTTATGGCTGAATAGTATTCCATTGTGTATATGTACCAGATCATCTTTAGCCATTCATCTACTGATGGGCACTTAGGTTGTTTCCATTTCTTGGCTATTGTAAATATTGCTGCGATAAGCATAGGGGTGCATATGCTTTTTCAAACTGGGCTGCTGCATTCTTAGTGTAAATATCTAGGAGTGGAATTCTTGGGTCAAATGGTACTTCTGTTTTGAGTGTTTTGTGGAACCTCCATACTGCTTTCCACAATGGTTGAACTAGTTTACATTCCCACCAGCAGTGTAGGAGGGTTCCCCTTTCTCCACGTCCTCGCCAACATTTGTTGTTGTTTGTCTTTTGGATGGCGGCCATCCTAACTGATGTGAGGTGATATCTCACTGTGGTTTTTATTTTTGTAATCTTTAAGTAAGATTCCCTCTCCAGTATAGTAGCTATTTGCTACATGTGATTGTTAAATGTAAGTCAGAACTGACATGTGCCATATGCCTAAAAATGTGCACCATTTTCAAAGACTTAGTATGAAGATATGTAAAATAGCATTTTCAGTGCCACCCTTTTTGGTTTTTTCAATGTAATTACTAGAAAATTGAAGATTATGTGGCTTGCATCATATTTCCATTAGGTGGCACTCTGTTGAATATTAAATTTGAAATGAAAATTGAATCCATTTATGTTGCAGTTGGAAGGAGAAATGTCTTAAAATTCTCAAAGGTCCCACAATAGCACAATATGGTTTAGCTATGTGCCATTAAACAATTTATTCCCAGACTAGTGTGGTATTTTCAGAGGGATCTCTCTGAACTTCCTTCTGTAGGATGAAGTGTTACTAATGTTGTATAATTATGCACATACATCACTGAAGGTTCCTAAGGTTTGACTAGATTCTCATTTGATTAAGTGTTTAAACCACCTTGTGATGTGGTTTAAATAGTTCTCTCTAAAAGCATTCTTGATATTTGTAAGAAGAGCTGAGCATTCTTCATGCTTCTTCATCTGATTTTCCTTTTTATTTGTGGATTCAATTATATGAGTATTTATTTAATGTCTATTTTATGGAGGTACTCCTAGGACTTGCTTTGAACTGTTGGTCATACCTAGAATTCTCAGATGTGGGTGATCTGAAATAGCAAATGTGGAGATGCTTCCTTTTCCTCAGGATATTATTCTGCTATTAATGTGAGTCCCTATCACTGACCATTTATCTTTTTAGCGTTTTCTGCTTGTTTGCCTGATTGCTGAAGAACTAGCATCATGGATATGCAGGGTTATCGGCTTACATTGGCTGCTCCTCTGTGTGCCATTAAATGCCAACATGTTACATGCATTTTCAGCATGGGTGAAGCTGTACTCTAAATACTAACTCCGGGTGCATTTGAAGAAGTGAGTGCTTTTCACTTCAATTAAAAATAAGGTTACATGTACAGAAACATATAGAAGGGGTCTGCAACATGTTCAAAAGTTGTGGATACTGAATATAAGGCATTCTGCTGGCTTCCTTAGCAAAAGCCATCTTCTTTATGTTAGAGTGAACTGCCGTGTCAGGAATGTCAACTGAATCTCCCTGAGTCTGTTCCCTGACCAGCAAGAGTGGTGATGTCTCACTGAATGCTCTTGCCACTGCCTTGATGGCAGTCAGAAAGGCATTACTTCATTTGAGTCAAGCCCACAATTTTTTCATTAATATCTCTGGTACCACAGAAGAGACCAGGCTGTATAATTCTACTAAAGAAACTGAGAGACAAGAGTAATAGACTACTATGCTTTCCTCCTGTTGCATAAAAAGGAACTTCTCATATAACCACATAGTGGTATACACAAGGATATCATGTACCTGACCTAAATCAGAAAAATGCAAGGGTCACTTTTTTGCTTTAAATAACAATTATTAACTATTACAGCTAACCATCAAGTATCAATTATTTGAGACTCTAATTCAAACCTTACATGCTGAAGCATTTACAAAAGATACCTAATCCAACAATAGGCATCAGGGAAGACTTTTGGAGAGTAAGAAATATAACTAGATAATGTGTTACAGTTTAGAGATTGTCCATGTTGACTTTGGAGTCTATAGGGATATCTATGCTAAATCTATGCCTGCTTTCAAAGGGTGGAAATCATTTTCCTCCTACAACCCAGTGATACCTCTCAAGCATGTCTTTCTTTCTTGAACTCTCTATCTCCGTGCAAGAGGACTCTGTACTTCCCTGTCTTGCCTGTCCACCTTTTGAGTTAGTATCTCCTTTCTTAGGCATGCCTGTTTTTCGTATATCCAACATGAAAATATCCAGCTTTCTTCAGGCAAAACTTTATTTGCTATCTACCCTTCCACAGAGCAACCACTCTAAGTTGGGTAAAATGAGCCCAGCATTTTTAAAGGAGACACATGTATATGATGTGATTTATGGAATGTTCTATGGAAGTGTGAGGAGAGAGCTGAGATGTCAGGCTATATTCGAACAAGTCTTTGTGACTGGGGAGAACTGTGAATTGTAAATAGGTGTGAACAGAGGTATTGGTTCTTTCAGGTTGTTGGTTCTGTGCAAGCTGCAGTAGGTTTTGACATCAGGGAGGTGAACAAAGCTGATGAATCAATCTGCATTCCACTAAAAATTTGCCATTGTGCTATAATTGGTAAGTGTACAAAAAACTGCTAACTCTTGTTGCAGAGACAAGTACCTCTTTGAGATCATAGCCCTTCAGGGAGTGTGTGTATGTGTGCATGTGTGTATTTAAAAGTTTGGTAAATAGATTTTGAATGTGTAATATATGCATATGGTGCAAATTTTAAAAATGTGTAAGGGCATTTAATGAAAAGAAAACTACCCTTGTGCATCTGTTTCAGGTCCCCTTGCTAGAGAAACAGTTAACCATTTTTATTGTGTAAAATTCTATTCATATACTACATATGTGTGTATGTATTTTACCCCCAAATGGTAGCATACTAAACATGCTTACATACCTTTTTTTAAAAAAAAAAAACTTAATAGAACATGGAGAGCAGCTCACTTAACAATATAAAGAGCTTCCTTAGTTTTGCAATTGCAATGCAATTCCATGTAGCCACGACAAAAATGAGGAAGTTCTTTATATTGTCAAGTGAGCTGATAGTGGAGAACCTCTCCTGACTGTGGGACTTCAGTCAGAGAGATGTGACTACAGAAGAAGGGTCAGAGAAGCATTCCGATGACTGGATACTGTAAGTCAGTAGTTTGACTATTACTTTATTTCTTACCCTCCTTCTGCTTAGACCTGCCATCCCCTTTTGAACTTAATATTGATAATTAAACATGACATATTTGCATCATGCTCCTTTCATGGAGTGTCCTTAGTCTTTTTTCCACCTAATATACTGCTATTCAAAACTTACAGAAAATGTGAATATTAGGCATCTCCTATCCTGTACTCCTAATACGTCTTTGCTCACTAAATCATGAGCTTCTATAGGGAGAAGAACAAAACTTAAATTTTATTTATGTATGAAGCACACAAATAACAGCTTACTGTGTAAGTGAATAGATCAGTGAATAGTAATATGGTTGTCTTCTGAATGTCATCTTCATTCCTTATATTTGAGAAGTGCTATATCAGTGTTTATACTGTGAAGTGCTATATTATCCTAAACTATGATTGAATGTTTACTTTTTCTTATGTACCCAGTCTCCTTAATAATGTTTAATATTTGGATGGTAATGTTTACTTAAAATATACCATAAAGAACATAGGATGTTTTGTCACTCTAAATATCCCTCTATGGAAAAACATCTTAAATTCTTACTGTACTGAACAAATTTTAAGGGATTAAGTATCTTTTTTTTTTTTCCCCATCCAGTTTTTTTGGCCCTTTTGTTTTGGTACTATTGTAGGTAGGAAAGGAGAATAGTTATTTGTGTCTCCTTGATTGCTTTCATATCCTCAAGAAGCTTTCCCTCCTCTTTTGTATTAGTTTCCTGTTGCTACTGTAACAAATCACTACAGACTTCGGGCTTAAAGTGACACAGATTTATTGTATTGTATCTGAAGGTCAGAAATCCAAGTGGATTTCACTGGGCTGAAGTCAAGGTATGGGCAGGACTGCACTCCTTCTGGAAGAACTAGGGAAGAATTTGTTTCCTTGACTTTTCCAGCTTCTCTAGGCCTGCATTCCTTGTCTCATGACCCCTTCTTCCAAATCTTCTAAGCCAAGCAGTGTAGCATCTTCAAATCTCTCTGATTCCGACCTCTTCTATCTCCCTTTTCCAGTTTAATTGGTGTTATTTTGGTTTTGTTTTTATTTTCTGAACATTACTTAATATATTTCATTCCCTTGGAATTGTAATAATTTTAAGGTTTACTTAAGAGAAGATGATGTAACCCCACTTAACCAGCATTCAAATATCTCATTTGCAAGGAAATATTTTGATAAATCTGTAAATTATAAGACCTAAAAATCTATTGCAAAGCAGTTTTGCCCTTTAAGCCAAATTTTCTTAATCTGAGTTTTTTGTGAAACACTTAGGAGGGACAGTGAATTCTAAAAACTATTATTCAAGTGTAAGTTTTTAGCCCTATATGTATTTTCTTAAGGGGAGATAGTCTATAGCTTTAATCACAATTTTAGTAGCATTGTTGATTACCATGGGCCCCCAATTTAAGAACCATTACTATGCAAAGCAAATAAAATGATTTGCAGAGCTCTGACTTTTTCTCAGATCTATTTCCTAAATTTGTATACATTTCTAATTTGCTTTTGGTCATTTAGAATAATTATAGCCAGCTGTCCTTAAACTTAACATTTCTAAAATCCTTTCCTTTCCTTTGTCTTTCTTCTTCTCTGTTTCTTTCTCCTTTTCTCTTCTCTACTGTCCCATCCTACCCTGCCTCTGGACTTCATGCTGAGAGCATTTTGGTTCTAAGGTTTTAAGTATTTATTTGTAATTTTTTTCTTTTATCTTTCTGCCAGAGACTACTAATTATGGTCTCATGTTTTTTCTCTTTTTCTTAGTGTCAGTGTCCCCAACTTTTAGATGGGCATATGGTTGCCTGGAAATACACACATCACTTCCTAGCTTCCCTTATAGATAGGTGTGGTATTGTGACCATGTGATAGAAACAGAAGTGTCTATATAAATATCTACATTTAAAACATTTTATTAGGTAAAATTTGTTATAACTTTCTAAGTAACCTCTCTGCCCACAGTCTCTCCTTGTTACAAATTTTCCTGTATTTTGAAGTTGTATAAATCTTTATTAAACACCCTCTTTTAGTGGGAAACTTTGTAGATGAGAGCATAAAGGATGTATGTTTGCAACATCATTGTCATTATTTAGCATTTTTTTTCAGTAAAGATATAATTAAATACTGTTTGAAGTAGTGTTGAATATGTCAATGAAATTTTAAAAAAAGATCCGGAAGTTGTAAAGTATGGAATGATAGGAAGGTTTAGAAGTTGGGTTTAGCTTAGGAATGGGAAGAGGAAGTTTTCTGGTACAAATCCATGCTAGACCAGAGTGGACCCTGGAAAAATTAATGAAGGTAGGCCTCAATGAATCAACATTGTGCAGTAGCTATGAAGACCAGATTGCCGTGCCCAGGGAACAGAATCATAGATAGCTGAGAAACAAAGACCAAAGTGGATTTAATTTCTGGGCAATAGAAAAGTACTAATGTGTGCTCTGTCAGCAAATACATGAATGCTTGCTCTTCTAGACATGGGTGATTTAGGGACTTACATACTTTTACAGAAAACAGAGCATTCTGGTTGCTGAAATGGCTTTAAAAAAGGCAGAAAAAATGGGTTTTATCTTTTAATAAGATGTAAAAGGTCTAAAATTAGTATGTATGAGGTCTTACAGAAAGCTGCTGGCACAGATCATAAAGGAAGTAAATACACTCAACTATAGCGAAATAAAAGCTTTGTTCTTTAACACATTAAAAAGTAAAAGAAGCTACAGATTAGAAGAAGATATTTATAATTCACATAACTGGCAGAGGATTAGTGTATATATATAATATAATGAATTTATGCAAATCAATAGAAGAAAGACAAACCACCCAGTTGAAAATTAGGGATAGTATAGAAAGAAGAGAATAAGAAGGCAATTGGGTGGGTATATGTAGACTTAGTCATAACAAAGCAAGAGGATCTTATAAGGGAGAAAAGAAACTAAAAGAGAAGGCCATTATTAGGCCAAGGACACTTGACATATTAGATAGTTGAAACTCTTAAGGCTTGTAAAATTTTCTATAAATGATACCCTTAATTTGATAAAAATTATTTTTGCCAATAAGAAAAATTGAAAATAAAACTGTAGTGTACATTTTTCCTCAAAATGCAATGAAGTTTATTTAACTTCAGCATTATTCTGTATCATATTCAGTGTAGTTACTGCTGTTTCAAGGGAAACTACATGGATCCGTACAACTGAGGCAAAATTTATTTTCGTATTTGGTCATCATCTTTTGCTCTTAACTTTATTGACATACCAGTTGAAAATTCTAGGAAATAAAGTTCATGGTGACTATTAAGAATTTTAGATAAATCAGAACAATTCCTTTGTATTTAGAACCCCATCAAGCGCTCTTAGTTCTTCCTCCAAAACAGGCCATTCAGCTTCAGTCCATTGTGAACACCCTAGTTCCATCCAACACTATGTCTCACCTGCACTAATAGATTAGTCGTCTAATTTCCCTACTGTGGGGGAAAGGGTATGTTTGATATAATTGTTCAGATAAGAGATTAACAGTTGGGATATAATTTAGATCTTGAATAAAATCAAGCAGCATTTTACAATAAGAGACTCTTTATTTCATTAGAATGAAAGTTAGGCAGAAAAAGTGGTTATTATGTAGTCCATTGCCAAAGGGAAGAATAGAGCTTTAGTTTGAACTATTTTAGAAAATTATATTACAGAACTAATTATTGTCAGATTTGACTTTTTAGATAAATGACTGGGAACAAGTGCCTTTCAACTAAGCGTTTAAGACATTGAAGAGTGAAATTGCTGAGTGTTTGGCAGTTAAGAATAAGTTGTCATTATAAATGCTGTTGTCTCAGAGACTAACAGAGTGCCAATATGATGCCCAGAGACAGTAAAAATCCAACAGATTCTTTTAAAATTCAAATTTTAATTCCGTGATGGCAAATTTTTTTTCTTTGTTTTTCACACTTACTAGAATGAGCTTCTGTTATTTGCATGATCAGAAAGGAAGTTATTATTTTAAATAGAAGAATATGACTTGGTTCATTGCTCTTAAGTCACTTTGATCTAAGGAGGGAATGACAAATACAAATTTTATTATGCTACAAGGCAGAGTATGACAAAGTTTGTAATAGCTGCCAGTAAGCTGAGCGTGGTTGCATGTTTTAGACAAAAAAGTTACTGCTTTTATTTGAGAAAAGAAGATGACATTTGAAGGCAAGAACATTATGTGATTAAAAAGCTCAGGTAAAAAGAAGGAAGGTCTGTTAAAAAAAAGCAAAAAGCCCCACATATTTATTGTAAAATTTGAAATTTTTATCTTAAGTATTCTAATCTTAGTTCTTGGATTCTTGGAGTTGAGGTTCAAAAATTACCCATATTATTAAATCCTCACCCCCAACAAGTACAGCTACTGTCTGTCAACAAAGATGTTACAGAATCATTGGCTGCATTCTTCATGCTGTACTACTGTCTCCATGACCAACCTACATTATGATTGAGAATTTTTGTGCCCATTTATCCCCCACTCTCTCCTCTGCCCACCTTAACCCCTCCCCCCATGGTAACCACCAGTCCCTCTCAGTGTCTATGAGTCTACTGCTGTTTTGTTCTTTCTGTTTTGCTTTGTTTTTATATTCCACAAATAAGTGAAATCATAAGGTATTTCTCTTTCTCCACCTGGCTTATTTCACTGAGGATAATACCCTCTAGATCCATCTATGTTGTTGTAAATGGCAGGATTTCTTTTCTTTTTATGGCTGAATAATACTCCATTGTGTATATGTACCACATCTTGTTTTTCCGTTCATCTGTGGATGGACACTTAGGTTGCTTCCATATCTTGGATATTGTAAATAATGCAGCAATAAACATAGGGGTGTATAGGTCTTTTCAGGTCAGGGATTTTGTTTTCTTCAGATAAATTCTTAGAAGTAGAGTTGCTGTGTCGAATGATATTTCTATTTTTGGTTTTTTGAGGAACCTCCATACTGCTTTCCACAGCAGTTGCACCAATTGACACTCCCACTGACAGTTTAGGAGGGTTCCTTTTTCCCTACATCCTTGCCAGCACTTGGTATTTCTTGTCTTTTGGGTACTGACTGTCAGAAGGGCCTTGTGTGAGGTTATATCTCCTTGTGGCTTTGATTTGAATTTCCTTGATTAGCAATGTGGGGCATCTTTTCATGTGCCTGTTGACCATCTGTATTTCTTCTTTGGAAAAATGTCTGTTCAAGTCCTCCACCCATTTTTTAATTGGGTTATTTGTTTTTTTGGTGGTGAGGTGTATGAGCTCTTTATATATTTTGGATGTTAACCTCTTATTGGAAAGATCATTTATGAATATATTTTCCCATACTGTGGGTTGCTTTTTTGTTCTGCTGATAATGTCCTTTGCTGTACAGAAGCTTTTTAGTTTTATGTAGTCCCACTTGTTCCAAGGAGATGTGTCCAGGAAAAGATTGCTCATACTTAATGTTCAAGTGATTTTTGCCTGTGTTTTCTTCTAAGAGTTTTATGGTTTCATGTCTTACATTCAGGTCTTTGATGCATTTCACATTTACTTTTGTGTGTGGACTTAGGCAGTAATCCAGGTTCATTCTCTTGCATGTAGTTGTCCAACTTTCACATCACCAGTTATTGAAGTGGCTCTTTTCCCCACTGTATATTCATGGCTCCTTTATTGTATATTAATTGACCATATATGTGTGGGTTTGTATCTGGGCTCTCTATTCTGTTCCATTGATCTATGGGTCTATTCTTTTGCCAGTACCAAACTGTTTTGATTAATGTAGCTTTGCAGTAGAGCTTGAAGTCAGGGAGCATAATCCCCCCAGCTTTGTTGTTTCTCATGATTGCTTTGGCTATTTGGGGTCTTTTGAGGTTCCATAAGAATTTTAGGATCATTTGCTCTAGTTCATTGAAAAATGCTGTTTGTAGTTTGCTAGGGATTGCACTGAATTGGTAAATTGCTTTACGCAGGATGGCCATTTTGACAATATTAATTCTTCCTACCTATGAGCATGGGATAGATTTCCACTTATTTGTGTCTTTGATTTCTTTCATGAATGTCTTACAGTTTTCAGAGTACAGGTCTTTGACCTACTTGACAAGGTTTATTCTAGGTATTTTATTCTTTTTGATGCAATTGTAAATGGAATTGTTTTCCTGATCTTTCTTTTTGCTAGTTCATTTCATTGTTAATATATAGGAATGCAGCAGATTTCTGTGTATTAATTTTGTAGCCTGCAACTTTGCTTAATCCAGCTATTCTAATAGTTTTTTGGTGGAGTTTTTAGGGTTTTCTATGTGTAATATCATGTCATCAGCAAATAGTGACAATTAACCTCCTTACCAATCTGGATGCCTTTTATCCCTCTGTATTGTCTGATTGCTGTGGCTAGGACCTCCAGTACTATGTTGAATAAAAGTGCTGAGATTAGACATCCTTGTCTTGTTCCTGATCCTAGAGGAAGAGCTTTTAGCTTTTCACCATTAAGTATGATGTTAGCTGTGGGCTTGTCATATATGACCTTTATTATGTTGAGGTACATGCCCTCCTTGCCTATTCTGTTTAGACTTTTTAATCATGAATGGATGTTGAATTTTGTCAAATGCTTTTTCAGCAACTATTGAGATGATCATGTGGTTTTTGCCATTTTTGTTAATATGGTGTATGATATTGATTGATTTATGAATATTATACCATCCTTGCATCCCTGGAATAAATCGTACTTGGTCATGATAGATAATCCTTTTGATGTATTTTTGAATTCAGTTTGGTAATATTTTGTTGAGGATTTTTGCATCTGTGTTTCTCAGGGGTATTGATCTATAATTTTCTTTTTTTGTAGTGTCTTTTCCAGGTCTTGGTATTAGAGTTATGCTGTCCTCATAGAATGAGTTGGAAGTATTTCCTCCTCTTCCTACTCTTTGCAATGCCTCAAGAAAAATGGGTATTTTTGAAATGTTTGGTAGAATTCAGCTTTGCAGCCATCAGGTCCTGGACTTTTGTTTTTGGGAGTTTTTTGATTACCAATTCAATTTCATTGATGGTAATTGGTCTCTTCAGATCTCCTGTTTCTTCCTGGGTCAGTCTTGAAAGGTTGTCCATTTCTTCTAGGTTGTCCAGTTTATTGACATATAATTTTTCATAGTATTCACTAATAATTCTTTGTATTTCTGTGGTATCTATTGTGACTACTCTTTCTTTGTTTCTGGTTTTATTTATTTGTACTCTCTTTTTCTTGATGAGTCTGCCTTAAGGGGTTTATCTTATTTATTTTCTCAAAGAACCAGCTTTTAGTTTCTTTAATTTTTACTATTTTTTTCTGTTTTCATTTTTCTTCTTTTCTAGTTTCTTTAATTGTGAGTTTAGACTGTTTATTTTGGATTGTTCTTGTTTCTTGTATTGCTACATACATCCCTCTTAGAATGACCTTTAAGGTGTCCTCCAAATATCGGATTGTTGTATTTTTATTTTAATTTGTCTCCATGTATTGCTTTATTTGTTTTCCATCCACAGATTATTTAGAAGCATGTTGTTTAGCCTCCACATGTTTGTAGGCTTTTTTATTTTGTGTAATTTATTTCTTAATTTCATACCACTGTATCTGAGAAGTTGCTTGATACAATATCAATCTTCTTTAATTTACTGAGACTCTTTTTGTGGCCTAGTATGTGATCTGTTCTGGAGAGTGTTCCATGTACACTTGAGAAAAATGTGCGCCCTGCTGCTTTTGGATGGAGTCTTGTGTAGATATCTATTAAGTCCATCTGATCTATTGTTCAGTGCCTCTGTTGCCTTATTTATTTTTTGTCTGGTTTATCTGTCTATTGATGTGAGTGGTGTGTTAAAGTCACCTACAGTGAATGTGTTATAATCTGTTTCCCTCTTTAATTATGTTAGTATTTGTTTTAAATACTTAGGTGCACCTATGCTGGGTGTGTAGATATTTATAATGGTTATATCCTCTTATTGGCCTGACCCCTTTATCATTATGTAATGTCCTTCCCTCTTTGTCTCTTTTTACTTACTTTGTTTTGAAATCTATTTTGTCTGGTAGAAGTGCAGCTACTCATTTTTTTTTCTCCCTGTTGTTTTCATGAAATATCTTTTTCCATCCCTTCACTTTCAGTCTGTGTATGTCTTTGGGTTTGAAATGAGTCTCCTGTAGGCAGCATATAGATGGGTCTTGTTTCTTTATCCATTCTGCCACTCTGTGTCTTTTGATTGGTGCATTCAGTCTATTTACATTTAAGGTAATTATTGATAGGTATATACTCATTGCCATTTTATTAATTGTTTTCTGTTTGTTTGTATAGCTCCTTTTGGTTCCTTTCTGCCCTTCTTATACTCTTATCTTGTCATTTTTTGGTTTTCTTTAGTTTTGTAGTTGAATTTCTCTTTTTTAATTTTTTGTATGTCTATTATAGGCTTTAGGTTTTTGGTTACCCAAGGTTTAAGGATAGCTTCCTGACTGTATAACAGTCTATGTTAAGTTGCCATTTGCTCTGTTTCAAACACAATCTAAAAGTTCTTTTTTTCTTCTTCTTTCTCTTCCACATTTTATATATTAGTTCATAATCAAAACTATTTAGCCTTAGGACTATTTCCATCTACAGCAGTCCCTTTAGTATATCCTGTAATGCTGGTTTTGTTGTTATAAATTCTTTGAGCCTTTGTTTATCTGCTTCAGATTTAATGATCTTGCTGGGTAGAGGATTCTTGGTTGAAGGTCCTTCTGTTTCAGTACATTAAATATTTTCATGCCACTCCCTTCTGGCCTGTAAAGTTTCTGCTGAGAAGTCTGCTGGTAGCTTGATGGGGTTTCCCTAATAAGTAGTATTTCTTCTCTCTCTGGCTGCTTTCAGTACTCTCTCCTTATCTTTAATCTCTGCCATTTTAATTATTATATGTCTTGGTGTTGTCTTCCTGGGGTTCCTTTTGTTAGGGCTCTTTGTACTTTCATGATTTGAGTAGCTATTCCTTCCCCAGACTGGGGACATTTTCAACAAATATTTCCTCAAAGAGACTTTCTGTCCCTTTGTCTCTCTCTTCTCCTTGTGGTACCCTTATTATGAGAATATTGTTTTTGTTTGGATTGGTCACACAGCTCTCTTGTCATTCTTTCATTCCTAGAGATCCTTTTTTCTCTTTGCTCCTTAGCTTTGTTGTGTTTCTTTTCTCTTGATTTCCATCTCATTGATTGTCTCCTCTACTTGTAGCAATGTATTATTCATTCTTCCCATTTTGTGTTTCATTTCAGCTACTGTATTCTTCAGCTCTTGTATCTCTTTACTGAAGTCCTCCCTGAGATCTTCAATACATTTTAGCAGATCAGTGAACATATTTATGACTTTTACTTTGAAATCTTTAGTGATCTTTGGTGATCTCCTTTTCATTTAGCCTTCTTTCTGGTGTCTTATCCTGCAGTTTTGTTTGGAACATACTCCTCTGCCTCCTCATTTTTGTCAGGGTTTCTGTGATTCTGATGTGCTTCCTGATTTAGAGAATAATGGCTTTATGAAGAAGGCATCCCAGGTGCCCAGAAGCTCAGTACTCTGTCCTTTCCAGTGCCTGCTTCTCCTTTGCTGTGGAGCCCCAGTTGCTGTTGGTGGGCAATGTGCAGGGTCACCTTTCTGTCTGTGGGCAGTGGTTTATCTTGGCCAGTGGTTTGCCTCAGCCGGGCCTCAGCAGTGGCTTCTGCTCAGGTAGTTGTGGGTGGGTCCACCCTCTGCCTGCCCTGCAGTGATGGCGGGGCTGCTGAGTTATTGAGGTGGGCTGGGCGGTTGCAGGTTGAGTTGCACAATAGCAGGGTGTATGTATTCCTGGCAGTGGCAAATCACCTGGTTGCAGAGCTCTCAGATGCTTGGCAGTGGTGGCAAGCAGTGTGGTGGTGTGGCTGGCATTTGTTCTTAGGCAGCAAGTCGTGGTGGAAGGCCCCATAGAGTTGTGGTGGTAGCATAAAGTGCCTGGCGGGTTGGGGTGGGGCAAGCAGAGATAGCGAGTTGGGTGGTGGGAGACCCTGCTGGCGGCGGAGGCAGCTAGGTGCTGCCTAGCAGTTGCAGTGAGTTGCACAGCACCCTGCCTGGCCATCTGTGGGGAGGAAGGAGCTTTTGGAGTTGGCTCCTGAAGTCACCTCCCCAGTTGGGCTGAAACTCTCCCATGAAAGCTGGCAGAGTCTCTCCATGCCTGCCAAGCAGCAAAGGTGGGTGTGGCTGGGCCAAGTGTGCTGGTTTGTTGGTGGCATGCAGGGAGTTGCCTTGGAGCTGAGCCACCAGTGAGGGGCATGGATGGAGCACCTGGGGCTCTTGAGAGTGCTGCACCCACTGGGCCGAGGGAGGGCTGGGGAGGTATCATCCACCTGCCATTTCTCCTGCAGAGACAGTTCTGTCCAACCCTCTACCATCTGTCTTGCCTCGCTCTGCTAGCAAGTCTTTCAAATTGCTGCCTCTGTGTTTAGTCTCAGCCGGACCAGCAGAGTGCGCCTGCACTCCACAGGTGGGTGGTGTCTCAGCAGACTGTGCCAACTGTCCCTGGTGTCGAGTCCTGCTGATCACCAGAACCCAGTGCAGTGTGGATTCCTGTTTCCTGAGCAGGTATCCAGGGCCAGGTGTGCAGAGTACCTGGGCACCCATCTCCTCCCCTCTCCTTTCCTTTTCCTTCCACCTTTGGGCTGGGATGGGGGAAGGTCTGGAGTCCCACTTGGTTGTGGCTCTGACACTTTACCCTTTGCTGTGTGGCCTTCTCTTCTTCCCCGGTGTAGGTTGTCTGTTGTGCAGTCTTCAGTTCGTTTTTAGGGTTAGTTGTATTTGCTCTGGTTGCTTCCTTTGTGTGTGTGTGGGAGGAGGTCTTGCCTTCCTGCTCTGCCATCTTGAGGCTCCCCCCTAGGCTAACTTTTTAAGTTGTAAACTAATGAAGGCTGTCGTTAGGGAAAAATACAGATTTACTTACATAACTTTTGGAATACTTTAAAGCTTGAGGGATCAACTTGAAGTTATTATGTATTTTGTATAGTTTAAAACATGAAATTCAAAAATAAATTTATATAAATAATTGGCCAGTTTTAAAACATCTTTTGTTGTAAACAATGAATCAGGCAACCTTACTCTGCCATTAAGGAAATCTTTGTTCTAACCGATTTTCCTAGACAAGACAACACATCTCTTCTAGGTGGCACTTTTATAAAGTAGAAAAAAAGAAACTGGGGTAGTGAATGATATTTTGGTTTAAAACATATACTGTTACTGTAAAAATTTTAGAAGTTTATTTTTATCTTCAGTATAGCCAAGATACAGTTAAAATATGAGTTCTTGGTTTATATTACTTTTAATTTTTAAGTGTTAATTATAAAATAATTTTTGAAGAAAACAAAAATGAGGGGAAAATACCTAATTTTACCATCCTAAAAAAAAGTAGGATTTCTAATATATTTCCTAATATTATGTACACACATTTTTATTTTTAACATATAAAATATGCCTGAGAAGCATTATACAAACTGTAAATGAGAATCAGTAAGATTCAAAGATGGTAAAAGAAGCATCTATGTCCCAGAGAGAATAACTACTCCCACACTTTGAAGCCTGAGCTTCTGAATTGGGTTATTTTACACCTCAGTTCTTCCTAGTCTTGTAGAATCTAGGGTAAAATTCTTAAATTTCCTAGTTTACTTAATTAGATGAGAATGGAGAGTCAGGAGCCTATAGTAAAATAAAAAACGAACATTGGGAACTTGAACTTTGGTTTTGATCCGTGTTCTCTACCTTTGACAGTAACTTCAAATGTGTTGAACTTTAAATGCATGTGCTCATTTTAGAAACATTTAATCTAAACCTAATATATCTTAATTTATGTGCTATGCTTCTGGGATATCCTTAGACTTAAATTCTTGATCAACCAAATGATCTTTGTCTAGTACTGATTGTATCCCTCTGAGCTGGTTCCCACTGTAATAAATTTCCCTGGCTTCTTGGGATGGATGCATGTCATATTTATTTATAGTAGAAGTATTTGTTCTAGCCCATCCAAGGGGAGGATTCCAACTTGATATTTATGTCAATACAGCCTTGATGAAGCCACACCTCCTCTGGCCATTTTTCTGAGTTGAATGTTGGTTAGAATTGGGCCCAGACAAGAATAAGAGCCTCTGAATGACTGATTAATAAAAAGCTTAGACAGAATGGTCACCTATTAAGCTAAAGACTTTCAGAACTTCTAAATAAAGAATTATTTTGATCTCAGTTATAGAGATTTATGGTTGGCCATGTAAATTTAATTTTTTCCTTATTCCTAACTGGCTTTGAATTACCAGGATGACAACTACGTCAATTTTAAATTCTTTGTTGTAGTAATAATAACTAACACTTATATGTTGTTTATTATGTGTCAGGCATTGTTTACATTTTATGAAGTTGGGTACTGCAACTTTATCAAGGATACACAGCTAGTAAGTTGCTGAGCCAGGATCAAACTTAAGAAAGTTTGGCTTCAGACTCCTCATTCAACCACAGCACAGTGCACTTTAAAGTGTACAGCTCTCTGACAAAAGACCTGTGATGAATATATAAAGTACTTTTAAAAGTCAATAATAAAAACATAATGTAAACTGATAAGAAGACTTAAAAAAAAGGCATTACAAATGAAAAGATGCTTAACATCATGAGTCATCAGGGAAATGGATTTTAAAACCACAGTGGGTTAATAATATATAGTCACTAAAATGAGTAAAATTTAAAAGACTGAAAACACCAAATGTTGGCAAGGATGTATACTATCATACATTATTGACGGGATTGTATAATGAATGGTACAACCATTTTGGAATACAATTTGTTAGTTCCTTATGTAGTTAAATATACTGCCCTATGACCCATCAATTTCATTTGTATGCAATTATCTAAGAGAAATGAAAACATCTACCTAAAGATTTGTTTAAGAATGTTTATAAACATAATAGCAACAACTAGAAACAATCCAAATGTTAATGGATATTAACATAAGAAAGAATAAATGAATCGTGACATATTCAGAAAGAAGGACAGTTTAGCAGTAGGGAAGAATAAACTAATAAAACAATGTAATAAGTGAAGGAAGTCAGACAAAAAAGATACAAATGGTGATTCTGTTTGATTCCGTTTATATGAAGGCCCATAATCAACAAACTAAATGTGTTAGAAATCAGAATAGTGATTACCTTTTTGATGGGAGGGTGGAAGAATTTTCTGGAGTCATAAAAATTTTCTGTATCTTGATTATCGTATTGGTTACACTGATAAGTATATATGTGAGAATTTGAATTTTATATTTAAGGTCAGTATATGTTATTGTCTGTTAAGTATACCTCAATACAATAAATATATAAAGTAAAAAAGCAATGGAGAGATTTTTGGACAAGCGCTAATAGCAACAGGAATGACAACTGGCAATCTAACACTTAGATATGCAGAGACACTAAGCACAGGACTGTTACGTAGAACCTCAGTTAATATTCATAATAACCAAGACAAGTTTAAGTTATATTCAGTATAGTTTCCTAGGAAGTCATCAAGATGTACTACTTTTTGAAATTTTTAAAACTAAAGTGCTTAGATGTCAGTGATCTAGAATAGTAGTATATGAAACACATTTCTTAGGTTTTACATAAAGAATAGTTATGGTTAATAGTGGGAAATGATTCTGAGTGGAACTAAAACTTAGTCTTAAGAATAGATGAGTTTGCTTGATAATTTACTGAAAAAGACATTTGTCTTTATATGATATGTGATTTAGATCCCCAGTTGTTAGAAGAAATAAAAAATGTGGCATCTGAGTTAAGCATGTTTGTTTTAGCATTTTATTTGTAATATATTCCAGAAATGTTAGAAACTTAGGAGATGTCATAATTAAATGTGCTAAAATACAGCAGTAATATGTCCTGGTTGTATTGTAACAGGTGGACATACATGGCAAGTTTGATGGAGAGCCATGTAGTGTGTTTGTCTATAGGGTCCTCTATAACTTGTTCCGTGGCAATCAAATGTGCTTGAACTACTCAAATGATGAATTGAAGTAAGACGTCTGTAGTCTTTTATTGTGATTTTAGTCTTCAAAATAAAAGTTAACTTTTTAAGTTAGTTTGTGATTTTTGATATCTTGTAAGTAGGTTACTTTCTGTGGACTGTCATGGAAGTGGTAAACACTTGAATTTTAGTTACCACACATTAACTAGTCCTTGGTTTCTCCAAGAAGACTGACAGCTTGGCTGGTTTATATTTATGGAAAGCTAATTTCTTATCTTTGCATCTATTTTAGTAATAGTTATGCACGAGTGCGAGCTGTGGTGATGACCCGGGATGACTCAAGTGGTGGATGGTTACCACTTGGTGGGAGTGGACTAAGCTGCGTCACTGTCTTCAAAGTCCCTCACCAGGAAGAGAATGGCTATGCTGACTTTTTTATCCGTGGAGAGCGACTCAGGGACAAAATGGTAATGAAAAATGCATCTTTTGTTATGATTCTTTAGCATTATTTAAAATTATGATTAGCGTACCATTATTTATGAGAATTACTTTTGCCTAGAATCAATGATTCTGTTTCTGTAGCTCTTTTCATGTTAAAAGACAGTGAAATATATCTGTATCTTTACAATTACGGCTGACATTAATGTACACATGCTAGAGGGGAGCTGCTTTTCTAATTAGGCTTAATGCAAGAACATTCATGAATATCCCCCTATTTATTAAATCACGTATACCCTGCCTTCCTTTTTCCCCACTATCCCCTAGATTACAGGTTAGTAAGCTATAGTCCACAAGGCAAATCCAGGCCTGCCATGTGTTTTTCTGTGGCTCATGAGTTAAGAATGGGTTTCATGTTTTTAAATGATTGAAAAAAATCAAAGAGTAATAATTTTGTGACACATGGAAATGATGTGAAATTCAGATTTCAGTGTCCATAAATAAAGTTTTATTGGAACATAGCTAAGCTCATTTACATTTTGTCTGTGGCTGCTCTCACACCATGATGGAGTCGAGTAATTGCAAGAGAGGGAGACCATAAATAACTGGCCCCCAACAGAAAATGTTTTCTGGCCTCTACCCTATACTCTTGTGTTCTCAGATTTTTCTCTTCATTTCCTAATTAATCTTGCTGGCCAACCTAGTTTTTAACACTATTATCTTCCACTTAAACAAGTTATTTTCTTACATCTAAATATTTTAAAATTTGAATCTAACTTTTGATAATATTAAATCTCTATTCTCTCTTAATTAGTGTGGAACGCTCTTTCTCCTTCATTTCATTTGTGAGCCAAGAAACAACTCTAACCATATATGAAAAGCTGAGTAATATTAGGATCTACTGCATCAAACAAAAGGAGAGCATACGTAGAAGCAAATGAGAATAAAGTGCCAAAAACTTCTAAGACTCTTGAAAATAACTAGAACTCCTTTTAAATATTTATAGATTGGTCTGTAAGCCCGGTTAGCATCCATGTTATTCCTATTGAAAATGTGTTTTAAGTTCCAAATCATTATTTTATATAAGAACATTTTGAATAAACTTATTTTTAATTTTGGTTCTTGGTTTCTGGATATTTTTTACTACTGAATTATTTTAGTAATTTAGAATGTTGCCCAACTTGTCTGTGCCCTAGTTTTTGCCTCAGTTAATGAAGAGTTATCCTAAATCTCTTGAAATCGTTCCAACTTTAGTTTTTTTGTGATTTTAAGATTAACTCCTGATAATGTATCTGAATTAATCAATGTGGTTTTAGAATTGTAAGAAACCCCAGTTGAAGTCAAAAGTATATATAATAAACTTAATATGTCATCTCTAAAAGTTTAAATATTTAAAGGTGGTTCCAGCTTTGGATAAGATAGTGGGTGGATATATACTAGTGCTTATCTAGAATAAGGCTTGTAGACTCCTGAGAGCCAATATGCAGTGACCTGTCCTAGAGTATAATGGTTCTTGTCTGAGCTAATGATAACTGGGGAATGTTGCTGGAGGAGAAGTTGTAAAGTGAGTAAATTAGTGGAGATCTAAGGCATTTTTTGATAGTAAAGATAGAAAAAGAGAAGAAAGAAGTCAAAGGTAGAGCAATAATTGGAGAAAAAAGCTTGCTAGGCACATAAGAATAAGGAAAAGATAACCTAGATGTGAAATAGGAAAAAAAGAGTGAAACAGACTATTGGCTATATTAATGAATAAGACGGACAGTTTGCTTTAAGATAATTAAATAAGGGATTATTAGATCTGTGTAACTAGGAGTGAGGCTGGTCAGAGATACCTCAGATTGATGAATTGGAAGGTTGCTCAGGCTTTGAAATAAAGCTAGTGAGAATAAACCTGGGATTCAGAAAGAACACAAACTTACTCCTTATGTCAGGGCTTAAAAAAGAGCCCTTACCCTAATCCTAAGGTGTAAAATGATAATAGACTATCAAGAAAATAGCATTTTCTGATAGGAGCACTGACCTAGGAATCAGAACACCTGTTGTTTCACCTAACCATTTCTCCTTGAGGAAGCTTGTTAATTGTGAAACAGGGATGATAAATATATCTGTGTAGACATAAAGGAAAAATCACTTTCAGTTGGAGGGTGCCATTTTTCTTATAGGGATTAGCTATTAGTTAAAGCATTTTTGATTATATAGGCCTTTATAATCAAAGGCAGAGGCAATAATACATGGCTATAAATTGAAAATAGCCAAGTCTTGTAGAGTCTCAAGACAAATGGGGCAGTGACCTTGAAATAAGCATATTAATTGGCCTCCTCAGCTGGGTCATAACGTTTCTGACCAAGCTACTTCTGAAGCAATAACAGAATTGAAGTATGTATTCTTTTTTATTATCACTGCATTTTGAGATCGTTAATGTTCATTTCTACAGATATTTTTATTGATTGTTTTTATTTTAATCCATTTTCTTGATTGATCTAAAAAAGAAAGTACTCTGTGACTACTGAGTCTCTTAAGTTTACAAAGTTCTTCCCAAGTTGATAATAGTTTTCTTTAAAATCGTTCTTCGTAGTAAACTGC
>JAQQAC010003584.1:18549338-18593068 GCA_029783875.1 Phataginus tricuspis | reverse complement strand
CAAGTTGATAATAGTTTTCTTTAAAATCGTTCTTCGTAGTAAACTGCGTTTTAACCTTGTTCCTATGTAATAGTTAATCACATAAAAGATGTTTGCTGAAAACTGTGTTCTGTCCATTTTTCACATCTTAGAATTCTCTACCTTAGATGAATTGTAGAAGGGAAGTGAAATACCTGCCCCTCAGACCCCTTTTGTACCCCTTAAGAAAGTGATGCCGGGGTTCTTGTTCACAAAGCCGAAGAATGAGCTTAACAAACACGCAAGGTAGGAGAGCAAGGTACAGGCTTTTATTTAGAAATAAAGTGATAGGACAGAGCTCCCGGCTCACGCCAGGAGGGGACAAGAGAGTCCAGTGTGCTGCGTTGTCTAGGGGTTTTATAGGCAGATGAGGATTTTTCGAGAACATGAAAAAAGGTTTAGGGGTGCAGACCTGCTAAGTGGTGTCTGAACACCCCGAATTAACTTAACACAAGGAATTCCGCCCCCCCCCCCCTCAGGTTTCTCTCCGAAACACCTGCGTCCTGGTCTAGGAGCATATCAAAAGGCAGCCTGCCCAGCCCCCAAGGCGGGCTGAGGTATTGTTTGTTTGCTGAAGAGTAAGTTAAGAATTCTGCTTCCCAAACTTCCTGGGTGTTAAAATGCAATCTTATCTTTAAGGTGGAATCTTCCCTGCCTTTCACTATGTAGTTTACAGCTGGGTCTCCATGCTAAATTAGTTGCCCAGTTTGTCCTGGGCCTTTTAGCATGCTCAAGTGAATCTTACAAGTGATTAGCATAATAACAACATGGGGTACTCTTCTTTATCTGGGGAACACCCACTGATCTTACTGAAGAATGACCTTAGAGCTTAATGTTTAACACAGAGTTTTGGTAGGGGGTTTCCTTGCATGTAGTTACATTGCTCTGACTGCAAATATTCTGCCTTGCTTTTTCCAGAGGCCCTTCCCCTACTCTGACTACACCCACAGTCCCTGTCTCAAAAGGATAGGTAATTAGTAATAAGGTACTATGCCCAACTACTTGTGCAGCTAATAAAATAATAGTAGATAATATTTTAGAATGTTTATAAGTCAGAATACTGGTAACAAGAATGAAGAAGAAGGATGGCTTTTCTCAAGAAGGAAGAAAGCAGTTGGGTGGAAGCCTTCTCCAGCCTTTGATTTACATTTACTTCTTCTAAAAATGTCCTTAATTTACAGTTCTGAAAGGGTTGTATCTCACTACTTTTTGTAATAAAAAAGGGAGCATAAATACAGAGCAGGCTGACCAGGATTTTTTCAGGAAGGCAGCATTTTGTGTAATTGGGTCAGTGCTCATTCATTGGTTTGTTCATTCATAAGGATCAGAAATTATTTCCTATAGTGCTTACCAATAACTTGCTTGTTTTTATGGTGCTTACAAAGATAGAATTTATTTCCCAGGTTACCCTTTTGATACTGCAAATTTTTCCCAAGCTGTGTGCCATGGATAGGTTAAAAGCGGTTAGAACCTCCAAGCTGGTTGCCTCTTAATCACCAGCAGTTCCTTTTCTTTCCTGGTTGCCTTATAAATGTTATTTTCCTAAGTATTCCTGAGAAAAAAAGTTGGAAAGTACTTCTCTGTGTAATTGGTTTTCATGCTTTATTGTTGATTGAGAATGAATTCAAAAGAAACCAGGCTTTGATGTTGTAGCCTTAGATAATGAAAGTATTGCCTTTCCCTCTGACATTGGGGATGGGTGGAGTGGTCTTTGAAAAGGACAGATTCTCAAAACTGCTTTTTCTGATCTGTGTGAATTGTGTCCTCCATTTCCTAAATCTTTACAGCCTTGATTTCTTCCTTTAATTCTTTAGTATAAGTTAGTGTTACCTTGGGTCACATGTTTTTTTAAATGTTAGCTAAAATTTAACTGTTGATTTGTATACATGATCTTTACTGTAGAGCTCCACATTCCTCATGACAAGAACTTCTTCTTTTGTGTTCATTTCTCCTTAGACTTAGTGGTTCTTCTCTGTTAGTATGACACTTCTATTTTATAGGCAAAGATTTTTTTTGCAGGTGCTACCATGTGTGTAAGTTATACTGTTTGAACAATTTTAGCTGAATTTTATATAATATGTAAATTTAAAATACAATTGTAGTATACTTTTAGAGTCATTAAAAGTACCTGAATAAACTGTTGATAAAAATATGAAAATTCTACCAAGATACTGACTACTAAACACAGTTTTTAATTACCCTGGAGATCTAAATTGACTATTAAGTTTATATAGTAGACAATAAAATACTATAAATTTACTGATTTATGATGTTATTCTTTCTAAGCATATTGGGTGCTAAGAGATAACAGAAAAATGGATCTGTCTGCATAGAAGGATACAGTAGGACTTCTAAAACATCTGGATTTCTTAAGATGCTCTGTGGAAACAAGAAAAAGGCACTGTGCTATGTCAAAGTTATAGGATATCTGTCATTATAAACTTATAGAGTGAAAAAGGTAATATTAAAATAAAGCAAGGAAAAACAAGAAATATTTCAAGTTTAGAAACTTGCCAAAGATTTAAGTAATTGTTTTTCACAATAAAAAAATAGGTTGTGGAGAAAAAGTCCTTTAAAATTAAAATGCCTGTAAGATAATAGTTCTCATTGAAGAAGACACATTCTAACAATGGGGTTTCTTTGCAATTATTGCAGTCTAAAATAAAATTAGAGTGTTTGTTTTCTAGGAAGAAAATTAAGTAGTTAAAATATAGCAGTAGCTTTGCTAAAAATGAGACTTGTCTCCTTTCCAACTATGGGAAACCTTAAAAGACCAGGGAAACATTTTTCTGCCTTGCCTTGAACTTCATAAAAGTACAGAGTGGTAATTTCCTGCTTTGCTCTTCACTACACCTCTGAATTATTCCCTTGTGAAACATCAATCCTGCAGACTCTGTCGTCCACTAAAACCCAATGGCCTTAACTAGCTTTCTTCTTAGGATTCAGCAGCGCTCTCTTCTGAAAGATAATGATTCTCTTATTTACTGTAATATCACAGGTAACAAAGTAGTGGTTAGTAGAGGTGGTGTCAGCATTTTTATTTTTCCTTATTCCCTTTACATAGTGTTACTCTACCACCCACCTATATAAATCCTTTTACTGACACTGTATACCATTCAGATCAGCATTCTCTTGCTTTCATTTTCATCTACTGACCTTACCAGTTCCTTCCCATAGCCAACTTTTCCACGTCTAAGTCTCATCATCATTCTTGGCTACTTTCTTTACACTCTTGACATTCCGGTCTTCACTTTGGCAGGCTGCTTTCCTGGATCTAGTAATTACCCAGAACTGTTCCAGTTGAGGAGTTTTACAACATCCTGTCATTTCTATTTTATTTCCCTTTTGCTCTCCATAGTTTTATGCTTGCTCTATTACTTCAATTTTCTCAAAATTTCACTATCTTCCTTCTGGTTTCAGTTTCTTATTTTCTTTTTAAATCCAATCTTAAGTTTTCCTTGTGAATCATTTGAACTGCTCTGTCATTCATATTTCATTAGACTTCATGTTGCTGAGTTTTTACCTTACCTTACACTAAAGGAACTTCACTGAGTCTTACATTATTAAAAGGGAATAATCCCTTTTTAAAGGTGAATCTTTAATGCAAAAATACCAGTTACTGTGTGCTAGACACTGTTCTAGGTATGGGGGATATGTAAATGAAAAAAGAGAAATCCCAGCTCCTAAGGTAATATACATTCTGGTGGGGGAGAAAGAAATATTACAATAAATAAGTAAAATGATTAATTTGCACTAGGTAGTTTTAAATGCTAGGGGCAAAAACAAATCAGGGAAAAAGAGATAGGGAATATTTTGTGGGAAGATTGGTTAAAATTTTAGATAGAGTAACGAAGGAAGTCCTTACTGAGAAAGTGGGTAACATTTGAGTAAAAACTTCTATTATAAATAAGGCCTTATATTTTAGTTTATATGTTCAGATTTTTTAATCTTGAGTATTGTTAAAGTAGAATGAATTTATATTCTTAATTAAATTCTTAGGCTATACTATGTAAGACCTTGGACTTTTTGTAGGTTTAGGTGAATGGTATCATAATGTGCACTCATAAGAGTCATAAACCTAAGTATTAGTGATTCCTCCATGTATTCAAACAAGTCTTTTTTATTCTTGATCCTATTTCATCCTTTTCATCTCTACCCATCTCCTGTCTGCATGTATTACTTCAGATAAGGCTCCTAATATTTTTTCACAGCCCAGTTTTAACTCTCCCTCACTTCTATATTGCTTAGCATACTGAACTTTCTAAAACTTGGGTCTAATATTCATTTAGTAATTTCTGAGTTTCTAGTTTTGAGACAATTCCATCATCTCCTTATCTCAACACAAAAAACTTTCATAATCTGAGCCTTACTTCCTTTATCTGGAATCTGTCTGCCTGTCCCTTTTTCTTACTTTTAGGCAGTTACTTCCCATGATGTTGTCTTACCAGGTTACTTACAGTTCACCAAAAGCAGGCATTGAATTTATGGAAATGCCTTTCTCTCTTATACATTAACTAAATAACTATAAAGATAGCATATTAAGAGTTTATATGGAGTAAAGAATGTAGACAAACAGCTTGTTAATCCGGAGGAAACAATAATGGTAGGGACAATTTCCTTTTTGTTGTCACATGTAGGTCACAGATGGAAAAATAGGAAAATTGAGTTAGAGGAAGCACCTTGGGCAAACCAGTTTTGCCGTGAAAGATTAGAGTTGGAAGAAATGCTAATAATAACAACATTCATGTAGTCCAAAATTAACATGTTCATTTTAAGTGTCAATCCATTGAAAAGATTAACAAACTGTACTATTAGTGACTTTTCTGTGCAACTGTGAATTTTGTGACTTTCTCCCAGCTCTTGTTTTATTTACAGCAGTTAATTCCTTAATATTTACAGTATTCCTCAAAGAGAAAAAAAACTGCCTGTTATCATTTCTATTCTCATTTTTTTGGAGCCATGCAATAGCTGTTTTCTGAAAATTAAGATTTAGGATATGTCTCATATTTCCTTCTTTGTTTTTATTTTCTCTTTTCATTAACTTAAGCTTAACACTTTTCAGCACTCTGTTTACTGAATATACAACACTTCCTCTTCTTTTTTGCCAACTGTTTGAAACTAACATCCCTCCATTCTTTAGTTACTGATTTATACCAGTCGATCTGATATTTCAGAATTATCTTGGCTTCATCTTTCTCTTTTATACCTGATTGTGATACATTTTAACATCCTTTCCATTACATTCCAACTGCTATTAAACTGTAATAATAGCTTGGATAGCCTCCCTAATAGCTAAAGTCTAGACTCAAATTACTGCCCTTACTTACTGGCTTTCTAAATATTTTCTCACTACTTTTGCTTTATTAGAATCTAAGTTATAATCTGAATGTAGCTTGCTTTTAATTGACTGCTGGATTGGTATTATTTTAAATCAACAGCTGTTTGAATACCTTCTTTGTACTAGACTTTTTTTTTTAAGTTTAAGATGTACAGTATAGTTTGATTTTAGCCTTCTTTGCATAAGTCTGCTCAGGCTGCCATACAACATGTGATAGACCAGCTGGCTGAAAAAGTGGAGATCTGTTATCCCACGGTTCTAGGGGCTGGGAAGTCCAAGAGCCAAGTGCTGACTGATAGGGTTTCCTGTGAGAGCTCTCTTCCTACATTTCAGAAGGATGCACTTAAGTCCGTACTACTTCCTATCCAGTTCCACTGGTTTGTCTGTTGATTCTAATGAAGGAAAACTAGTATTAGTAGATATTAAGCTCTAAATAAAATGAAAATAATTTTAAAAGTGTAATATTCATATAAGAATCAACAATGTCTTTGTTACCCTTTTGGTTGCTCATTTTTTTCAGAACTCTAAACAATTTATCTTTTTTTAATATATATACAGGTACATTCATTAAAGTTTTTTCCTAGGTTCACAAAATTTTTGTGGCTGTTAATTTTTTTTGTCATTGCTAGTATCTTTTAAAGGTCATTCGTGTGACTTATCTTTTTCTGTACAGCACTCTCCAGAACTTGCAGAATAATGTTAGATAATGTTGGCTTCTTTGTGAGTTTCTATGTCACACAGATAGGTCTGATGCTACCTGTTATTTTAAGATGTTATTCATCATGATAAGGAAGTGTCCATAATGCCTTTTATTTCCCCATGCCACCAGAATTTGATACTGATTTTTTTTTAATCAGTTTCTACAGATGTTTCATAGACTCTTTATATTAATATTTTTATCGAGATACTTGTAGATTACTAGTTGCTGTTATAAGGAATAATACAAAGAGATCCTGTTATCTTTTATTTATTTATTTATTTTGCTACTATTAACAAACAATTACATGAGCAACATTATGGTTACTAGACTTCTCCTATTATCAAGTCCCCACCACATACCCCATTGCAGTCACTGTCCATCAGCGTAGGAGGATGTTATAGAATCACTACTTGTCTTCTCTGTGTTATACTGCCTTCCCTGTCTCCCCCCACCCCACCCCCAACCCCGCTCCATTATGTGTGCTAATTGAAATAGCCCTTTTTCCCCCTTATCCTCCCTTCCCACCCATCTTCCCCAGTCCCTTTCCCTTTGGTAACTTTTAGTCCATTCTTGGGTTCTGTGAGTCTGCTGCTGTTTTACTTCAGTTTTTTCTTTGTTCTTATACTCCACATATGAGTGAAGTCATTTGATACTTGTCTTTCTCTCCCTGGCTTATTTCACTGAGCATAATACCCTCTAGCTCCATCCATGTTGTTGCAAATGGTAGGATTTGTTTTTGTCTTATGGCTGAATAATATTCCATTGTGTATATATACCACCTCTTGTTTATCCATTCATCTACTGATGAACACTTAGGTTGCTTCCATTTCTTTTTTTTTTTTAATAATTCATTTTGGTATCATTAATCTACAATTACATATGCAATATTATGGTTATTAAACTACCCCTTTCATTAGGTTCCCCCCACCAACCCCATTACAATCACTGTCCATCAGCGTAGTGAGATGCTATACAATCACTACTTGTCTTCCCTGAGTTGTACAGCCCTCCCCATGCCCCCCAAACATTACATCTGCTAATCGTAATGCCCCTTTTTGCCTCTTATCCCTCCCTTCCCACCCATCTTCCCCAGTCCCTTTCCCTTTGGTAACTATTAGTCCGTTCTTGGGTTCTGTGAGTCTGCTGCTGTTTTGTTCCTTCAGTTTTTTTTCTTTGTTCTTTTACTCCACATATGAGTGAAATCATTTGATACTTGTCTTTTTCCACTTGGCTTATTTCACTGAGCATACCTTCTAGCTCCATCCATGTTGTTGCAAATGGGAGGATTTGTTTTCTTCTTATGGCTGAATAATATTCCATTGTGTATATGTACCACATCTTCTTTATCCATTCATCTACTGATGGACACTTAGGTTGCTTCCATTTCTTGGCTATTGTAAATAGTGCTGCGATAAACATAGGGATGCATATGTCTTTTTGAAACTGGGCTGCTGCATTCTTAGGGTAAATTCCTAGGAGTGGGGTTCCTGGGTCAAATGGTATTTCTATTTTGAGTTTTTTGAGGAACCTCCATACTGCTTTCCACAGTGGTTGAACTAATTTGCATTCCCACCAGCAGTGTAGGAGGGTTCCCTTTTCTCCACATCCTCGCCAACATTTGTTGTTGTTTGTGTTTTGGATGTTGGCCATCCTCACTGGTGTGAGGTGATATCTCATTGTGGTTTTAATCTGCATTTCTCTGATGATTAGTGATGTGGAGCATCTTTTCATGTGCCTGTTGGCCATCTGAATTTCTTCTTTAGAGAAGTGTCTATTCATGTCCTCGGCCCATTTCTTAATTGGATTATTTGCTTTTTGTTTGTTAAGGTGTGTGAGTTCTTTATATATTTTGGATGTCAACCCCTTATCAGATAAGTCATTTATGAATATATTTTCCCATATTGTAGGATGTCTTTTTGTTCTACTGATGGTGTCCTTTGCTGTACAGAAGCTTTTCAGCTTGATATAGTCCCACTTGTTCATTTTTGCTTTTGTTTCCCTTGCCCGGGGGGATATGTTCATGAAGAAGTCGCTCATGTTTATATCCAAGAGATTTTTGCCTATGTTTTTTTCCAAGAGTTTTATGGTCATGACTTACATTCAGGTCTTTGATCCACCTTGAGTTTACATTTCTGTATGGGGCTAGACAGTAGTCCAGTTTCATTCTCTTACATGTAGCTGTCCAGTTTTTCCAACACCAGCTGCTGAAGAGGCTGTCATCTCCCCATTGTATATCCAGGGCTCCTTTATCAAATATTGACTGTATATGTTTGGGTTAAAGTTTGGATTTTCTATTCTCTTCCACTGCTCTGTGGGTCTGTTTTTGTGCCAATACCAAATTGTCTTGATTACTGTGGCTTTGTAGTAGAGCTTGAAGTCAGGGAGCATAATTCCCCCTGTTTCATTCCTCCTTCTCAGGATTGCTTTGGCTATTCAGGGTCTTTTTGTGGTTCCATATGAATTTTAGAATTATTTGTTCCAGTTCATTGAAGAAAGCTGTTGGTAGTTTGATAGGGATTGCGTTGAATCTGTAGATTGCTTTAGGTAGTATAGCCATTTTGACAATATTTATTCTTCCTAGCCAAGAGCGTGGGATGCATTTCCATTTGTTAGTGTCCTCTTTAATTTCTCTTAGGAGTGTCTTGTAGTTTTCAGGGTATAGGTCTTTCACATCCTTGGTCTGGTTTATTCCTAGGTATTTTATTCTTTTTGATGAAGTTGTGAATGGAGTTGTTTTCCTGATTTCTGTTTCTCCTAGTTCATCGTTAGTGTATAGGAATGCAACAGATTTCTGTGTATTAATTTTGTATCCTGCAACATTACTTAATTCAGATATTAGATCTAGTAGTTTTGGAGTGGATTCTTTAGGGTTTTTTATGTACAATATCAAAGACAGTTTGACTTCTTCCTTACCAATCTGGATGCCTTTTATTTCTTTGTGTTGTCTGATTGCCATGGCTAGGACCTCCAGAACTATGTTGAGTAGAAGTGGGGAGAGTGGGCATCCTTGTCTTGTTCCCGATCTTAAAGGAAAAGCTTTCAGCTTCTCGCTGTTAAGTATAAGGTTGGCTGTGGGTTTGTCATATATGGCCTTTATTATGTTGAGGTACTTGCTCTCTATACCCATTTTGTTGAGAGTTTTTATCATGAATGGATGTTGAATTTTGTTGAATGCTTTTTCAGCATCTAGGGAGATGATCATGTGGTCTTTGTTGTTCTTGTTGATGTAGTGGATGATGTTGATGGATTTTTCTAATGTTGTACCATCCTTTCTTCCCTGGGATGAATCCCAGTTGATTCTGATGGATGATCTTTCTGATGTATTTTTTAATTTGGTTTGTTAGTATTTTGTTGAGGATTTTTTCATCTATGTTCATCAGGAATATTGGTCTGTAATTTTCTTTTTTTGTGATGTCTTTGCCTAGTTTTGGTACAGAGTGATGTTGGCCTCATAGAATGAGTTTGGGAGTATTCCCTCCTCTTCTTTTTGGAAAACTTTAAGGAGGATGGGTATTAGGTCTTCACTAAAGCTTTGATAAAAATCAATAGTGAAACCATGTGGTCTAGGCGTTTTGTTCTTAAGTAGTTTTTTGATTACCAACTCAATTCTTTGCTGGTAATTGGTCTATTCAGATTTTCTGTTTCTTCCTGGGTCAGCCTTGGAAGGTTGTATTTTTCTAGAAAATTGTCCATTTCTTCTAGGTTATCCAGTTTGTTAGCATATAATTTTTCATAGTATTCTCTCATAATTCTTTGTATTTCTGTGGTGTCCATTGTGATTTTTCCTTTCTCATTTCTGATTCTGTTTATATGTGTAGACTCTCTTTTTTTCTTGATAAATCTTGCTAGGTGTTTATCTATTTTGTCTATTTTCTCGAAGAACCAGCTCCTGCTTTCATTGATTCTTTCTATTGTTTTATTCTTCTCAATTTTATTTACTTCTGCTTTAGTCTTTATTATGTCCCTCCTACTGACTTTGGGCCTCATTTGTTCTTCCTTTTCTAGTTTCATTAATTGTGAGTTTAGACTGTTGATTTGGGATTTTTCTTTCCTGAGGTAGGCCTGTATTGCAGTATATTTCCCTCTTAGCACAGCTTTCGCTGCATCCCACAGATTTTGTGGTATTGAATTATTGTTGTCATTTGTCTCCATATATTGCTTAATCTCTGTTTTTATTTCATCATTGATCCATTGATTATTTAGGAGCATGTTATTAAGCATCCATGTGTTTGTGGGCTTTTTCATTTTCTTTGCATAATTTATTTGTAGTTTCATACCTTTGTGGTCTGAGAAGCTGGTTGGTACAATTTCAGTCTTTTTGAATTTACTGAGGTTCTTTTTGTGGCCTAATATATGATCAATTCTTGAAAATGTTCCATGTGCACTTGAGAAGAATGTGTATCCTGCTGCTTTTGGATGGAGTGTTCTGTAGATGTCCATTAGGTCCATCTGTTCTAATATGTTGTTCAGTGCCTCTGTCTCTTTACTTATTTTCTGTCTTGTTCATCTGTCCTTTGGAGAGAGTGGTATGTTGAAGTCTCCTAAAATGAATGCGTTGTATTCTATTTCCCCTTTTAATTCTGTTAGTATTTGTTTCACATATGTAGGTGATCCTGTGTTAGGTGCATAATTATTTATAATAGTTATATCGTCCTGTTGGACTGACCCTTTTATCATTATGTAATGTCCGCCTTTGTCTCTTGTGACTTTCTTTGTTTTGAGGTCTATTTTGTCTGATACAAGTACTGCAACTCTTGCTTTTTTCTCACTATTAGTTGCATGAAATATCTTTTCCCATCCCTTCACTTTGAGTCTGTGTATGTCTTTGGGTTTGAAGTGCGTCTCTTGGAGGCAGCATATAGATGGGTCTTGTTTTTTTATCCATTCAGTAACTCTATGTCTTTTGATTGGTGTATTCAGACCATTTACATTTAGGGTGATTATCGATAGGCATGTACTTTTTGCCCTTGTAGGCTTTAGATTTGTGGTCACCAAAAGTTCAAGGGCAATTCCCTTACTATCTAACAGTCTAATTTAATTTACTTCGTATATTATTACAACACAACCTAAAGGTTCTTTTTTTTTTTTCTCCATTTTCTTCCTCCTCCATTCTTTGTATGTTATGAATCATATTCTGTACTCTTTGTCTTCACTTGGATGACATCTGTTTCACGTTAGGAAAACTTCTATCTGTAGGAGTCCCTCCAAAGTGCAGTGTAGAGGTGGTTTGTGGGAGGTAAATTCTTTCAACTTTTGCTTATCTGAAAATTGTTTAATCCCTCCTTCAAATTTAAATGATAACCTTTCCGGGTAGTGTATTCTTGGTTCAAGGCCCTTCTGCTTCACTGCATTAAATATATCATGCCACTCTCTTCTGGCCTGTAAGATTTCTGTTGAGAAGTCTGATGATAGCCTGATGAGTTTTCCTTTGTATGTGATCTTAGTTCTCTCTCTAGCTGCTTTTAAAAGTTTGTCTTTATCCTTGATCTTTGCCATTTTAATTATTATATGTCTTGATGTTCTCTTCCTTGGGTCCCTAGTGTTGGGAGATCTGTGCACCTCATGACTTGAGAGATTATCTCCTTCCCCAGATTGGGGAAGTTTTCAACAATTACCTCCTGAAAGACACTTTCTATCCCTTTTTCTCTCTCTTCTTCTCCTGGTAACCCTATAATGTGAATATTGTTCCATTTGGATTGGTCACACAGTTCTCTGAATATTCTTTCATTCTTAGAGATCCTTTTTTCTTTCTGTGCCTCAGCTTCTTTGTATTCCTTGTCTCAAATTTCTATTCCATTCACCATCTCTTCTACTACATCTAACCTGCTTTTAAATTCCTCCATTGTGTGTTTCATTTCAGATATGGTATTTCTTAATGATTGAATCTCCATCTTAAATTCGTTCCTGAGGTCTTGAATATTTTTCTGTACCTCCATAAGCATGTTTATAATTTTTATTTTGGACTCTCTTTCAGGAAGATTTGTGAGTTCAGTTTCATTTGGCCCTCTTTCTGGGGTTTGTGAGATTTTGGACTGAACCATGTTCTTTTGACGTTTCATATTTCTGTGTGGTGCCCACTAGTGTGCAGAAACTCCAGTGTTTGGAGCTGCACAGCCCCTAGAGTGGGGTTGGGGGATGGAGGAGAGCCAAGCTGGTGCCTGAGGGAGGAAAGATCTCTTTCCTGCTTCCCATCTGGGCTGCCTGTGTCCAGTGTCAGAGGCAGTGGACCAAGCACACCTGTGTAAGTCTCTGTGCTTTGCGTATCTAGCTGTTGTAGGCCGGGTCTCCCTCTGGCTGGCCTGATGCCTGCATAGTTACTGTGGGTTTGCGAGCAGGTGCCTGCCGGCCATTTGGAATACTCAGTAGGCTGTGTGTCACAGTGGGGAGCCTCGGAGCTGCGTAGGCAGGCAGGGTCATGGAGCACCTGAAACTCCTCAAAGTTCCCAACCAGCTGGGCAGAGCACGCCCAGACAACCTTGTCCGGCTCTCCCTTCTCCCAGGCAGCAAGCCCCATGCAAACCCCGCCCCTTCAGCAGCTCTCTTGCTGCTAGGAAGCCTCTCAGACTCTCTGCCTTTCCTCTGACACAGAGTGGCCGGGTGTGGCTCCCCTCATCCACAAACGGCCAGAATGTCAATTTCGCAGACACTCCACCTGTCCAAGCTCCCCAAAGCCCAGGGCACCACACAATATAAGATTCTGCTCACAAAGCAGATGTCTAGCGTTAGGTGTCCAGCAGTCCCAGGCTTCCACCCCCTCTCCTGCTCCATTTCTCTTCCTCCTGCCGGTGAGCTTGGGTACGGGAAGGGCTTGAGTCCTTCAGGATTAAGGCTTTCTTACGTTACCCTGTTTCTTGAGGTCTGTATGCAGTCTGGTTCAGCCTTCTTTCTTGCTGCTGTCTGAAGGTTAGTTGTATTTATTAACTATATTTTTGTACTGTTTGTGGTTTTGGGAGGAGCTCTCCATCTCACCTCTCACGCCACCATCTTGAATTCTCAGATCCTGTTATCCTTTACCAGTGTTCCCAGTGATAACATCTTTCAGAGATATTGTATATCACAATCAAAATGTATATTCACATTGATATAATCCATCATATTCAGTTTTTTCCCAGTTTTCCTTGTACTTGTTTGGGTGTGTATTTAGGCCTGTAGAGTTTTCCACTACCACAAAAAAGATAAAAACAGTTCAGTAACCACAAGAATTCTTCTCCTGTTACTAGTTTATGACCACATCCACCTACTCTTTGGCCTGGCAACCACTCATGTGTTCTCCATTTCTATAATTTTTTCATTTCAAAAATGTTATATAATTGGTATCATAAGTCTGTAACCTTTCAGGATTGGCTTTTTTCATTCAGCACTGTTCCCTGAGGGTTAAGCAGGTTGTTGAGTATGGCAATAATTTGTTCCTTTTTATTGTTTACTGGTATTAAGTGATGTCTTTGTACCAAAGTTTGTTTAACCATTGACTCATTGAAGGGCATGTCAGCTGTTTGCAGTTTTGAGTTATTGTAAATAAAGCTACTGTGGACATTCATGTGCAAGTTTTTCTGTGAATTTTTGTTTCTCTGGGATAAATGACCAAGAGTGGAATTGCTGGATTGTATGGTAGTTTTATGTTTAGTTTTTTGAGAAACTGCCAATCATTTCCCCAGAGTACCATGTTAAACTTCAGCTAGCATGTTGTGAATAATCTAGTTTGTAGTTATTTTGACCAGCATTTAGTCATTTTTTTATTTTAGTCATTGTGATTGGTGTATAATGATAGCGCATTGTGGTTTTAATTTGCATAGCCCTAATGGCTAATGATGTTGAATATCTTTTCATGTGCTTATTTGTTCCCTGTTTGGTGAAAAATCTGTTCATATCTTTGCCTATTTTCTTTCTGGATTGTTTGGGGTTTTTTGCTGTTGAATTTTGGGATTTCTGTATATATTCTTTTTCTACTCCTTTGTTGGGATATGTGGTTTACAAATATTTTTTCCTAATCTGTAGCTCTTCTTAATATCTTCTTCACAGGGTTTTTTGTAAAGCAAAGATTTAAGTTTTGATGAAGTCCAATTTATCATTGTTTCCTTTCATGGGTCATGATTTTTTTTCCTTTTTGTCAACTCTAAGAACTCTTGGCCCAAAGATTTATCCTGTTTTTTTTTTTTCCTGAAAGTTTTATTGCTTTACATTTTATATTTAAGCCCCATGGTTAGTTTCTTTTTTTATATATTTAGGGTATGATACTTAGGTCAAGGTTCATTTCTTTTGCCTATGTCCAGTTTTTCCAACACCATTTATTGAAAAGGTTGTTCTTCCTGCATTTGAATACCTTTCTACTCTTGCTAAAAATCGGTTGAGCGCTTTTGTGTAGGTTCTCCATTTTGTTCTGTTGCTCTATTGGTTTATTTCTCCACAAGTGTCATACACTATATTACTATGGTATCTATGTTGTAAGCCCTAATATTGGGTAGGATGATTTCTCCCATTTTATTCTTCTTTCTCTCATTATTTTAGCTATTCTAGGGTCTGTGCTGTTCCACATAAATTTTAGAATAATCCTATCTGTGTCTACAGAAATCCTTAACTGGGATTTTGATAGGAATTGTATTAAACCTGCGGATCCGTTTAGGAAGAATTGATATCTTTACTATGTTGAATCTTCTAATCTATGCACATGGTATGTCTCTAGTAAGGTCTTTGAATTCTTTCATTAGCATTTTGTGATTTTTAGTATATAGATACTATATTTGTTTTATTAAGTGTGTGTTTAATTTTTCTGGGAGCAATTATAAATAGTATTGTGTTTATAATTTTGGTTAGTGCATGCTTGTTGTATGTGTATGTGATTAATTTTTCCTGCATCCTGTTACCTTGCTGAATTACGAAATTTTTTTGTAGATTCCCTGGATTTTTTTAATATAGACAGTCATGTCATCTACAAATACAATTTTATTCCTTCCTTTTCAATCTGTATGTTTTTTGTTTCTTTTTCTTCCCTTATTGCAGTGGTTGGAACTTCCAGTTTTATGTTGAGTAAGAATGGTAATAGTGAACATGCTTGCTTTGTTCAGATCTTAGTGGAAACACATTCAGTCTTTAATGGTAGATTGTAGTGTTAACTGTAGGGTTTGTTATAGATAATATGTATTGAGTTAAGGTAATTCCATTGTATTCCTCATGTGCTGATAGTTTTTATTGTGAATGAGTATTGAAATTTGTGAAATTTTGCTTTTGATATGGTCACATCTTAGCTTGTTATGATAGATTACATTGACTAATTTTTGAAAAAGTTGACACAGCTTTATGTACCTATAATAAATGCCACCTAGCATGGTATATATGATACTTTTATATATTGTTGGATTTGACTTACCACTCTTTGGTTGAGGAATTTAATGTCTGAGTTCATTTCATGAAAGATAATGATCTGTAATTTTCTTTTTTGGTACTGTTTTTGTCTGGTGTTAGTGTATCAGTATAATTCTGACCTCATAACATGAATTGAGAAGTGTTCCCTTCTGCTTTCTGGAAGGGATTGTGTAAAATTGGTGTTAGTTCCTCTTTAAGTTATTTGGTAGAATTCTCAGTGAAACCATCAGTTTAGAGAGATCTCTTTTTGAGAGCTTTTAAATTACAAATTCAGTTTCTTTAATGTTTATGGGACTCATGTTATCTATTTTATCTTGGTTGAGTTTTGATAATGTCTGATTTTACAAAGAATTGGTCCCTTTCTTCTAAATTGTCCAATTTATGAGTGTAAAGTTGTTCTTAATATGGCAATTATTCTTTTAAAGGCTGCAGTCTCTTTAGCAATGCCCTGTTCATTCCTGAAGCTGTGATTTGTGTTTTTCATTTTTAATGTGTGAGTCTTGCTAGAGATTTATCAATTTTTTTGCTGTTTTTAAACCTTTATATGTCATTGATTCCCCCCACCACCCCCCATTTCCAATTTGTTTTATTTCTGTTTTTTGTTGTTTTCTTCCTTCTGCTTGCTTTTGGTTTATTTTGCTCTCTTTTTTGTTTCTTAAGGTGGTAGCTTCAGTTACTGACTTGAGACTTCTCTTCATTCCAGCATCCATAGGAGCCTTCTGAAAGGTTTCAATTCACTGTTTAATACAAAAGTTTGAATTTATAAAATTTAACTGTACTTTTAATACTATTCAAATCTTACGTATATTGTTTTGTCTGTTTTAACTCAAAGGCAGAAGATCTCCAACTACCATGTTTTTGGATAGTCATGTTTCTGAATGGTTTTTGTGCTATATAGATAGTACTGTATTAATCAGTTAATAAAGGTCATGACTGTTAAATTCTTGAGATCACTGAAATTGGTTCCATTAGAATTGTATGGGTTTCTCTCCAAATTATGAAGACCAGGTTGAGGGAGAAGAGAATTGTTTAAACTTATTTAGTTTTATTGTGGCAATTCAGAGAGGTAACAGTTTGGGGGGATTTGGGAAAAAGCCAAGTAAAGAATCTGGGAATATTGCCTGTTCCCCCCAAATTCTATGTTGTTCTTTAGTGTGGCCACCAGGCATTAGAGCAGTGTCCAGATTAGAAGTCAGTGACAGTTCCCTCCTATTTTTTTGTGGTAGTAGTCCCCTCTAAGTTCTCTACAGTGGGTGGCCTTTTGCTTGTGACCCTTAGTGCTTGACCTATTTCCCAGAGGTGCTGATGGGACCCCAGGGAATATTCCCTCATCTTTTTTTCACCTTCTACTGATTCAAACTCCTTAATGGTTACAGGTCTCTAATGGTTTTCTATTTTCTTTCCAGTCTCTCTCTGTCTTGTTTTTGAACTATTTGAACTAAATTACATAATCCCACATTTATCTCTTAATATTTCAGTGTATTTTTCTTAAGAACAAGGATACTCTCTTATGTAATCACAATATAATTATCCTGTTTAGGGAATTCAACATAAAGTACTTTAATCTACAGTCCATATTAAAATACTACAGCAGTCTAGAGTTCATATTCTAGTTTTGTCAACTGTTCTAGTAATGTAACATTTTTGTTCCCTCAGTACAGGCTAATGCAGCATTGAGCTGCCACGTGTCTTTATTCTCCTTTAATCTGAAGCAGTCCCTTGGTCTTCCTTTCATGACAGATATTTTTAAAGAATATCATCTCCTTCCCTCCCTCTTGTGGGAGCTGAAATGCTTTTATGCAAGAAATGGTGCCATTGTTCTTCTGTTTCTTAAAAAAAAAAGTCTAAAATCCTAGTCAATTTCAGAGCATATCATTAAATAATGTATTTTTAATCAATAGACAATTAGTAAAAGTATATTTGAGAACAATAATCTCATATTTCTTAGAATGCCTTGTGTCCTTCATAAAGGACAGTAATTTTCATATTGTCCAGAAAACTGAAGTTCATAACATGAGGCATCTATTTAACAGTTACTGATTTTGGTTATCAAGTAATTTAATTTGAATTTGGGATTTTTATTTCAAAAATGATTTTTCCTTGGAATCAAAGGTATTTCAGAAAGTTACTAGTGAAATTTTTATATCATGTTACCAACCATACTACTTAATAGATAATATTAATTATAAACATGTAATTATCTACTCATAAGGTAGCAACTATAATAAAAGTACATAGTAGTTTGAAAATACATATTAAATTTTACTCTGCTCTCCCAAACTATTAGTTGTTATTAGTGAAACAAAAGTACACTTGTATACTCTTTTGGCTTGGTCTATTTTAAATGCTTCTGGCAAACAGTCTGGTAATTTTATGATGGAGTTTTGCTCCATATTTCCCAAAATAACTTGGAATACATCTTCAGAAGTTCTAGTTATTTATTAACTGTGGTGTGTTGTCCCTTTATTCTTCCCTCTATAAAATACCCTAGAATTTCTTTCAGAAGAAGGAAGAACATTGGAGACTGAGATGTTTTCATTGTTTTTAGAATCCATTAATTTCCTCAGAATCTACTCACAAGCTCTTTGAGGTCCTGAACACCTTTATGTATCATTTAAACTCCTCCCTCTCCCATACTCAAAAAAGGTCTCCTCATAAATAATGACCTCACAGCCTCTTTTTGCAACTGTTGTGTTATGGGCTAGTGGCATTACCTAGTTACCAGCATCATCACCATTTTTTGAAGGTTTACTCATGCCAGGCACTATTTGAATACTCTGTATTATTTCATTTACTTCTCAAAAGTCAGATGGATAATGAGTGGTGGAGACTGGATGGGGCCCACCTGGCTTAGCTGCAAAGCACACAAGCTTAATTAGTTACTACACCAAATTCCTCTTACTTACACAGTACTGACATTTTTCTTCTTGGCAAGTATATGTATCCTGTTTTTGCTCCTTCTATTATTCATACCTTAATCATTTTATTTTGGACATTTTTCACTCATGTAAGTTTCCGTGCTCATTAACCACCTTTTTTCCCCTCTTTTAACTCTTAGCCTGGTACTAGAGGGAAACCACCCTTTCTCCCTTCACCTGTATCAGATTTTGATATATTATATTTATGCTAACTGTAGTTTTTCTCTTAAATTCACCTGTTCATCTGTTAACATTTTCATAATTAGCATCTATTTAGCCTTAACGGAGTTGAGAAAGAATATTTGTTCTTGCTGTTACCAATAGATAAAAGACTTTAATACCTGATTAAAATATTCATGGTTCCAAAGTATTTATCTAGTAAAAAAGAATTTAGACTTGTACGTCTTAACCAGCTTAGATCTGTTTAGATATGTATTGCAATTCAAAGCTTTTCTACCAAATACCCATTGTTGTATTTTTCCTCCTTCATAATAATAGTCATCTTCTGAAGCTGGCTCCAGCCAGTCTGTTTGCAGCAGTTATATTTTACTCAAACATGCTCAAGTCTATTGGTATATAAAAGTCTGAACTTCTTTTTAATGTAGCCGGTATTAAATAGTTAAGTGCTTTTGACTTTGTTGCTTTTTCTAGTTTAAAATTTTTTCATTATGCATTTATTTTTGTTTATAATAATTATTCATTTGTAATCCCAGTACACTTACAGATGATCAAAAGTTCAAAAAGTTGTAGTTTCAAAAAGTTCTGGTTCTAATTCTAAAGCATGACTCTTTAATTTGTTCTTTGTTAACGAGCCACATTCTTAATGGAGCAATTAAGGATAATTTTTTCCAAATTACTTTGGCAGCATATTCTTTTGTAGTTATTGTTTATTCATCTTATTTAATATTTGCTTTACAATTGCTGTCTACACTCTTGATGTCTTTTCTGTTTATTAATTTTATATAATCCACCTTCTTTTGTGTAGAAATGAGGACAGGGCTACTGATAATACTTTTAGATTTATCTTTACTCTCTAATTCATAAATGTCCTTCATGGTTACCATGGCTATCTGATGAAATTTACATATTTGCAGAACTCCTTAACCCCAGAAAGAATTATATTCAACTGTCAATTAGGATTAATTAAAGGTGTGTTTCAAGTTGAACAACTGTATACAGAATATTTTTAATATTATATTTTCAGTGACTTCTGGCAATGCTTTTAGGATAATATTAGCAGAATTTAGAATTATTCATTTCATTTTGTACCAGATCTTCTCTTGTAAAGAAGCTCCAAGAATGAGTGTAGGTCATGTATTTTGGGAGAGTTGTAAACATTTTAGGCTTATAGAGTAACTGTTAGTTCATTGGTAATTAATAGATGTAACTCTCTTTGGCCAGAAATAATTAACTTTGTTATCTTATTTTTCCTACAGAATAAATAATTCACCTGGTAATGTTGAATTGGTTGACTGTAATCTGTTGGCAGATATTTTCTACAGTTTCTTTGCTAATTATACCAGTCATGAATATGGTAAACATAGAATTTTTCTCTCTTTATGCCTATTACTATTAATATTGCTGTTTTTTTAAAGATAGAGAATTAATATTCTGAAAACTGCAATGAACTAAAGTCAGAACACATTGTTCTGATATAGATGAGGGGCAATGGAAGGGAAAGACCGCAGAATTCACTAATTTTTAAGTATACTTCCAGTCATTAAAAATTATTTTTGTTTCTCTGGAATGCAGATTTAATATTGATCACATGGTTGGTAAAACTCTTGAGGCATTCTTCAGCCTACCTCTTTTTTTAACAAATTTTTAATCCCATTAATTTTTTTTATTTGAGGTGGTTATCCCCATTAACTTAATCAAAATGGGCCATACATTGTCTTAATGTGATGAGTACATTTATTTTTTTAATGCTACTTAAAGTCAGAAGCAAAACAACTTTCTAATATATTGTGTGACTTAACATGAAAAATTGTTATACTTTGGATATGGAGGCTTTGAGAATTATGTAAATGCTGAGTGATGTAGAATGTTCTAAGAAGCATTTTTTTTAATTACATACAAAGATGTTAAATGGTTGTGCCATTACATTATCTGCCTCTACCTCATTGCCTATTACTAAATTCAGAATAACTACTACCATAGCAGCCTTTTCCTAAAGGTTAGTTATTTTTATGCTACATTAAATACATAATATGAACTGTAAATTCTTATTTTCCTAATATTTTATAGATAAAAAATAACATTGACATCTAGTTCATAATTAATAGGCATGTGTAGCATCAATATTTACATAAATTTTAGGTGGAACACATTGTTGCATAGGTATTTCCGGGTGCCAAAGAACAGATTCATCAATTATCCTTCCCATAAATTTAGAGCTTATTTAAAAAAACTCATTTTTCTGTGTGCTTTGGGAGCCTCCAAAAAATAGATAACATTTGGAAACATGGTAGAGATGAATGTAGATCATGGTGAAATTTTATTTATCTTAGAGAAAACAGTTGGAAAACAACTTTGGAAAATTTAAGACGGGGTTAACTCAGCAATATTTTCATGTTATTAAAAATTAATTTCATGATGTTTTCATGTAGTAATAACTAGGATCAAATTCAATTTTTTACATTGCCTTTTTTAACAAATTGCAATGTAGCATTGTTCTCTAAAAGAAATATTACTTTCCTGATATTTATGAATACAGTAAAAAAAACTACAGTAATTGATAACACCAGTTTTCTTTAATTCTAGAACTTAGTTTAATCATGAATTTTATTATGGTTATTATTGCAAAATGGTTGCTGTAACAAATAGTAAATATCTGTAAAATGCCACAGCTATGTGCTAATATAAAAGTCCTAGATACATGTTAATTCTTTTCTAGTATTTGTGGAATCATTAAAGTATAGGAAACAAAACTCTTAAGGCAGTTTCATTACTTTGCCTCTAAGCAGGTGACAGAATTAACAAGACTTACCATCAAAAATCATATTCAGTGATATGCTGGCAAAGGTTTAACAATCAGCTGTCCTGGGAGGGAAAAAGGCAGTGATTTGTAGCATTTTCACACCCCCGCCATGGCTGATGTCAGTCAGTATGACATCATTGCATATGCAGTTGGGAAGAAGTGAACATTGGCTTTCTTTTGTTACCTCTGCCTTTGGTGTCATATTAAGAAATCATTGCCAGATCCAATCTCATGAAGCTTTTGTCCTGTATTCTTCTAAGAGTTTTATTGTTTTAAATTTTATTTAGGTGCTTGACCCATTTTGAGTTAATTTTTCTATATGGTATTAGGTAAAGGTCCAAATTGATTCTTTGCGTGCAGATAATCCGTTTTTCCCAATACCATTTATTGAAAAGACTGCCCTTTTTCCCCACTGAATGCTCTTGGCACTATTGTCAAATATGTTGGGATAGATTCCTTTTACTCCTTGTTTATTGAGTGTTTTTATCATGAAAACATGTTAAGTTTTGTCAGATGCTTTTTATGTCTCAAAATGATCATGTGGTTTTTTTTCCTTCATTCTGTTCATGTGGCATATTACACTGATCAGTTTTCTCCTATGTTGAAACATCATTGCATTCCAGGAATAAATCCTATTTAGTCAGTGTATATAATCCTTTTAATGTGCTACTAAATTTGTTGTGCTAGTATTTGTTGAGGATTTTTGAATCAGTGTTCTTAAGGGATATTGGTCTGTAGTATTTTTGTAGTGTCTTTGTCTCTCTTTGGTATCAGGGTACTGTTGATCTGATAGAATGAGTTGGAATTGTTCCTTCTTTAGTTTTTTGGAAAAGTTTAAGAAGTGTTGATATTAATTCTTTAAATGTTTGATATAATTCACCAGTGAAACTCCATATCCAGAGTTTTTCTTTCTTGAGGGATTTTTGATTACTTATTCTCTTTACTAGTTGTAGGACTATTCAGATTTTCCATTTATTTCTATTTATTAGTTTTGGTCTGCCTTACGTTTCTAGTAATTTGTCCATTTAATCTAGGTTATCCAGTTTGTTGGTGTACAATTAGTCATAATACTCTATTATCCTCTTAATTTCTGTAGACTTGGTAATGATATCTCAACTTCCATTTCTGATTTTTGTAATTCATGTCGTCTCTTTTTTTCTTAGTCCATCTTGCTAAAGGCTTGTCAACTTTATTTGATTTCTTTGAAGAACCAATTTTGCTTTCATTGATTTCTCTCTATTTTTCTATGCTGTATTTTGTTTTTCTCTGCTCTCAGCTTTATTATTTCCTTCCTGTTGCTATGTTTGGGTTTGGTTTGATCTTCTCTAGTGCCTTAAGTTGTTAAATTACATAGCTGATTTGAGATTTCTCTTTTAATATAGGTGTTCATAATAGTACGTTTTCCCATTAGCACTGCTTTCACTGTATCCATAAGTTTAGGTATTTTTTTGTTGTTGTTTATTCTCTTAAGTATTTTGTAATGTCTCTTGTGATTTCTTCTTTGATCAATTGGTTGTTTAAAAGTATGTTTTTAATTTCCAAGATTTTGTTAATTTTCCAGTTTTCCTTTTGTTACTGATTTCTAATTCCATCCATTTGTATGATGTATTTTAAAATACATTGAGATTTAATTTGTGTCCCAACATACTGTTTGTCCTAAAAATGTCCCATGTGCACTTGGGTAGAGTGTTTTGTATTTGTCTAATAGGTCCAGCTGGTTTAATGTGTTAAGTCTTCTATTTCCTTATTTTCTGTTGTTCTGTTAATTATTTTGAGTGTTAATTATTGTGTTCGGTCCTCTGTTTGCTTATCTTCTACTTGTCCTGTTAATTATCATGAGTGGGATATTGAAGTCTCCAGCTGTTGTAGAACTGTCTATTTTTCCCTTGATTGTCAATTTTTGCTTCATGTATTTTGATGGTTTGTCATTCAGTGCATAGATGTTTATTGTTATATCTTTCTGTTCTGTTGAACCTTTTAATACATAATGTCCTCCTTTGTTTCTTACAACCTTTTTGATTTAAGGTCTATTATGGATATCACTGAAGCCGCCCCTGCTCTCTTTTGGTTTCTATTTACATTGAAATGTCTTTTTCCATCTTTTCACTTTCAACCAGTTTGTGTCTTTGGATCAAAGATGAATCCCTTGTAGGGAGCATATCGTTAGATCATATGCTTGTATCTCATTCTGCCAGTCTCTGTCATTTGATTAGATAATCTAACCATCTACATTTAAAGTAATTACTGATAAGGAACAACTTACTTCCGTCGTTGTTCTGTTTTCTATATATGCCTTATTTGTCTTTTATCCCTCATATCCTGAATTACTCTTTTATGTTTAGTTGATTGTACTGAACTGTTTTAATTCCTTTCTCGTTTCCTTTTGTGTATTTTTCAGAGCTATTTTCTTTGTTGTTACCATGGAAATTACATTTAACACCCTACAGTTACAGCACTCAGGTTTTAATTTATACCAGCTTAACTTCAGTAACATACAAAAATTCTTCTTCACAGTTCCATCTTCGCCTCTTTGGGTTGTTGATGTCACAAAATTACTTCTTTATATATTGTATGCCCAGAAACATAAACTAATACTTCCTTTAAATGTGTTAGTATACTGAATTTTGTAGGAAACAATATTGGGGGTTACAAACTAAAGTTACAGTATTTAGCTTTATGCTAATAATTGTTTTTTTTAAAACTTTAAATGTGTTAGTCTTTAAATCTTATAGAAAACAAAAAATATACTTATAAACTGATGTTACATTGTTACACTGCTTTTATAACTGCCCATGTGTACACCTTTACTGGGATCTTTCTGTTCCTCACTGAGATCTTTATTTTTCCATAAACTCCAAGTTACTGTCTAGTGTCATTCATTTGACCTTGAAGGACTCCTTTGAGCATCTTTTGCAGGGCCTATCTAGAGGTAACAGAATTCCTCAGCTTTTTTGCCTGGGAATGTCTTGATATCTTCCTCATTTTTGAAGGACAGTTTTGCCAGGCATAGGATTCTTGGTTTACAGTTTTTTCTTTTAGAACTTTGAATATATGTGCCCTGCTATCTTTTGGCTGCCAAGGTTTCTGAATAGAAGCCTGCTTATATTCTTATTTAGGATCCCTTGAATCGTGATGATTCACTTATCTCATGCTGCTTTCAAGGTTCTCTGTGTGTGGCTTTCTTTGAGTTCATCTTACTGGGAGTTTGATGAGCTTCAGTTTGTATTTTTATATTCAGGTTTATATTCAGGTCCTTCATCAAATTTTCAACCATTGCTTCTTCAGATATCTATTCTGCCCCCTTCTCTCTTTCTTCTCCGTCTGCAGCTCCACAATGTGTATGTCGGTTATCTGGATGATGTCGCACAGATCCCTTGGACTCTTTATGCTTTTCTTTGTCTGTTTTCTTTCTGCTCTTCAGACTCAGTAATTTCTATTTTCCTGTCTTCAAGTTCACTGATTCTTTCTTTGGCTTGCTCATATTTGCTTTTGAATCCCACTAGTGAGCTTTCCATATAAGTTATGTACTTTGCAACACTAGATGCCTTTTTAGCTTCTTTTTAGGTTTTCTGTCTCTATTGATATTTCCATTTTGTTCATGCATCATCTTTTTTACTTTCTCCATATCTTCAGTAGTTCTCTGATGATTTTTAAGAGTTTTTTTGAAGTCTTTGTCTAAAAGATCTGCCATCAGATCTTTTTCAGAGTTTGTGTTGATTTATTTTTTCCTTTCAGTGGGCATACTTTACTGTTCCTTTGTATACCTTGGAATTTTTTTACTTGAACATTGGACATTTGAATCTAATTATTTGGTAACTGGAAATCAGATCATCCCCCTTCCCCACGGTTTGCTGGGTTTTGTCTTTTTTTTTTTTTTTTTTTTTTGATTGCTGTAGGTTGTCTGTGCTGAGGATAGCCTGAGGTGTAAACTTAAAGTCTTCTAATGTCTATTTTGAAACTTTGTCTGGGTATGCATAATCATTTTCTAATTTTCATCATATATGTGGTAGTTTTTGAATGCCCTAGTCTTTAGTATGGGTCCTAAAATGGGAAAAAGTGAGAAGTTGCAGATTAAAAGGGTGGATGGATAAATATTTTGTAAGTCATTTCATTCTGGTGAGAGGGACTTGAACAATGAGGGAAGGTACAAGAACAATGGCTACCCTCCTCTTCGTCTGCATCTTTCTTATCAGAAGCATCAATCAATAATAAGAACACAGATCCCTGACATTTCGAGGATAGGGTCCTTTTTACCCACCCTGGCTTCCGTAATTTGCTCACAAGCTGCTCCAGAAACACATACACAATTCCCTGTAATGTTGCTGGGAGTGGGATATGGGTAGCTGCTAGTGTGTGAATAGCTGAAATTGACTAAAATTAATTGCATTTTACTGTCCATGTCTTCCCCTAGAAGTTACAAGCCTTCTGCAGAGTCCAGAGTTCTAGCATAGTTACATCAGACAAATTCTGTGTGCAGTTGTTGTCTAGGTGGAGAGAAGGATTCCTGGTCCTTATTTCTTATTTCTCCCCAGAATCCTCTTTAGTCCCATCTAATTTCTGTATTTGAGTGATTTCGTGAAAGTAGATTAAGTAGCAAGACCTCCATATTAATACAAGGGTAAAATGTACTTATTAAAATATAATAGTTCTTTTCTCACCTCAGTTTGTATTTAAGAGCTACATTAGATGTATTTGATATATGTATAGTAATTTTTTGCATTAAACTTTTGGCAGGTGGTTTTGGAATGTATGCTTAAAAAAGACCTCATTTACAATAAGGTCACTCCAACATTTCACCACTGGAAGATTGATGACAAGAAGTTTGGCCTTACCTTTCAAAGTCCTGCTGAAGCTAGGGCTTTTGACAGGGGTATTCGAAGAGCTATAGAGGATATTTCTCAAGGTAGGTTTTCTTGATTATTTTCTTAATTTGTTTATCAGTTATACACAATAGAGTAGAGGAATTTTAAGTAATCAAGCTTTTGTGATATTTAATTAGGTTTTGAAAGCTTACTGTAGGTGAAAATACTGTATAAGGGGTTCCTTAGTCTCTTTTATATTTGTTGCATCACAATAATACCAATTCCATGAGTCCATCAACAGCAGCCTTCAGATAATTCCATTGTTTTAAAATAAGAGCTTAAAGAAGAGGGGAGCAGTCAAGTAGAACTTTAAGAATCCTTGTGGGTATGTCATGTTATATCGTCATATCCTTGTTTTGCTAATGACAAAGAAAATTTCTAATCATCAAGTATATGCAGACTCCAGTTATTCCATTACAAACTCCCTCTTAACCCTTTGCCTGATTTCATTATGGAGGATTGGCAGAGACTACAACCCCATCTATCCCTTTGTATAGCTTGTCAATCTGTTAAGATGAATAACTCTAAAGCTTGCAGGTTTTAAAGGGAGAGAGAATATATTTACATGTAAGACTAGCCCTGCTTAAACAAACAAAAAAAGTACATTAAAACCTGTTTCTTCCTCATAAAAGAAGTCATAACTAAAACTTGATTTGTCTTTCTAATTAAGAAGGAAGATTATCTCCATCAATAAAAATAACATTCTTTGTAAATCAAGTCAATCAAAAAATGTGTTGGCATTGGAATTTGTATATTTTGAAGCTAGAATTTTAATAGGAAAATTAGAAGAAATGAAGTGATTATGAGAAACTTAGAATTTTAAAAATGATGCCCTGTGCCTGACCCCACAGAAAAAGATTTGGACATTGGTTTAGGAGTATACTCTAGCACCAGTATATTTTTAAAAATTCCCCACTTGATTCTTACGTTTATTTTAGGTACTGTTGAAGAACCAATGCTTTGAAAAGAAAATCATTATTCATGGCTCCTGGAAATTTTATGATTTATTTTAAAGTTGTGAATTACTTTTAAGTGCACACTCATGTCCCCATAAGAGCATACTTATTTCACTATGATCAAATAGGTTATGTTTATTGTTTTAAAAAACAATATATAAGGAGGAGCTTACAAAGTACTAGGCGGTAGAATAAACTATAGTGCTTAGCCTATCTTGTTATTTTTTAACATTTTTTTAAACATACTGTTTAGCATTATTATCAGCCACTATATAGACTTCCAAAAACCCCATTAAATGTATCTTATAGCCTTCCATGACAATTAGAACAAACTATCTAGCTCTTTCCAAAGGGCAAATTTCTCCTCTTCTCCATGTTAGCTGTGTCTCTCAAGGATAGAATAAACTCACAATACTTTGCTAGGGAAAAAGCCCTCCTTTTAATTTTTTGGAACTAAAGGCACTCTCAGATACTATGAAAACTTACACAAAGACATTGATTCACAAAGGTCAGTAGCAACAATTGGCCATTGGCTGTCAATAGTGGATGAGGCTCATTTGTTTTATTTCTTAACTAAAGCAACTAAAATCCTAGTTTTGACTGTAAATACAGTTTCATGGGTCAAAATATTTAGAAAATTTTATAAGCCGTATGTGGGCATCACCTTAAACACCAGAAGAATGTGGTGCACATACTTGGCGCCGCAGTGTATTTTGGAAAAATCCAGGACAGGGTCTATATTACACAGTAACACTTTCACAGAAAACATCTCTTCAGTAACTAACTGGGAATTTACCTGTAGAAGAGGAAAACAATCACTTTATTCTCTGTTCTAACAAAGGGGCAAGTGGGGGAGGCCAATATCTGGCTGGTTGCCAGGAAGCCCAGAATAATCTCTGATCAGACTTCTGCAGTATTATAATAATATAATGAACTATCAATTTTTTGCTATTTAATATCAATAATACTAAAATAATATCAAAAATAATAAAAATAAGACAAAAATAATATGGTTAATTGACTTTTACCTGTTTTCTTAGGATGCCCAGCATTTAAAAATGAAGCTGAAGGAGCAGAAGATGACTTACAAGTAAGTATCTTAGCTTGAAAGGGATTTCTAAACATAAAGGATATGGTGGAAGTCACTAGCTTTAATAAACAACTCATATACATTTTTAAGAAATTTCTGAGGCACTCATACAGAGAAACAACGTGTGTGTGTGTGTGTGTGTGTGTGCGTGTGTGTGTGTGGAGGGAGGGAGGGTTTGCTTTGGTTTGTTTGGTTTGGTTCGAGTTTCTCTTTTTTTTTAATTTTTTGTTTAAGAAATTGGTTCATGCTGGCAAATCCAAATCCTCTTTGCAAGATCTCAGTCTTCTCTTGAAGTCTTTCCATAATGAGGCCCACCACTTTGTGAGGGTCATCTCCTTTATGCAGAATCTACTGATTTAAATGTTAGTCACATCTGAAAGTTGCCTTCACCACATTTAGACTGCTGTTTGACCGAACAGCTTATCGTCTAGCCTAGCCAAGTTGACGGATACAGTAAACCATCACAGATACCCCATCCCACAGGGAAGGTACTTGTATAAAAAATTCACAGGAAAGGAATTGAAAATTGAAAACAAAAGCATCCTTCTGCTTATCTTACTGGTAATAAGCAGGTAGTGTAAATTAATATTTTTTTCATTACCAAATGACCAAAGATTTAAAAATTGTTACTACCCCATATTGTGTCTGTCTGTGAGATTGACAGGTTGATATCCTGCTGAAGAAAATGTAGATTGATAGGTTATTTCTAGAAAGTAGTTAAATGATATGTATTGAAAGTCCTAAAAAGAAGAAATATTCATGCTGGTTGATTCAGTGAATCAAGTTTCAGTAATCCATAGTAAGGGAATAGAGATGCACAAAAAGTTTTTATACACAGATTTTGAGATGTGTTCATATAAAATGAACAATAAAAAATAAGCCATCTAAAAAGAGTAGGAGTTGTTGAATTAATTAAGATATATCTATCATTTGATATTGTCATGTAACCATTAAAATTTTTATTATTAGTTTACTTGTAATATATTGAGGAATAAAAACAGACAGAATCATACAGTGTTATCATCATTACTCAGTTAAAATGTTAAATATTTTTGTTGGTTACTTTTGGATTGTGGGATTCTGAGCTCTCTGGCTTTCTTTTTAGTGCTTTTTTAGTACTGTTACCCTAAAAATATTAATTCTAAAGCAGCAAAGTTGAAAAATACAGACAACAGTAAAAGAACCCATATTTGTATGTAGACCTTAAATTAATTATTCATATTATTGTAAAAAATAGTTGTAACCTAAAGATATGGCAAGATGTTTTATGTACATTTATAACCAGAAAGTAGAAATTTTTTACTTTAGAGAATTTGAAGGATATAGCAAAGTCTAACGAAAAAACATAAATAATGCTACCACCCATGATAACCACCATACATACCTTAAATACAGCCTTTGGGTTTTTTTCTGTACACATAAATGCATACACACATACTATTACAGTATCATTATATTTCTTATGCCTTTAAATATTTTTTCAAGTTTGTAATTTTTAATGATTTTGTTTTATGTAATTTGTTTTCAGTAGATACATTCTAATTACCAATTCCTCTATTGTGCATTTAAGAGTTCCTATTTGTGTTTAATTATATGAATCTGTTTATTTTATTGGTGGTTAATTATTTCTCTAGAAATGCAGTGAGTTGTAATTATTTAGGTACAAGAAAAAAGTAATAAAATGAAACTAAATATATTTTTTAGTTAAGTCTTTTCCATTTTGTTCTGGTGTCAATCAATATGGGGCTGGAAGTAGGGAAACATTTTCTGAATTGTTTGTTATGATTAAAGTAAATTTGGTTAAAATTCAACTTAAAAAAAGACTTTTCACATACCTACACTGTCTCCTACATCATAGCTGTTCATTTTAATTTTCTTCTGATTTGGTTTTATTTAATTTCTATATATAATCTTATGTAAAAGAAAAACTGCTACAGGTTGTAATTGTAAGACTGCCTGTGGCAATGAAAGCTGTTGTCTGTTTTCATTGTATTACTACTGGTACTGTATTGGTATTGAGTAAAAAATTGGGGAAATATGAATGAGAAATAATAAATTTCTCAGAGAGACAGACAAAATAGTAAAAAGAATAGGAGGAGACTAGTAAAGAGAATTACTGCTTAACAAAAACAGCAAGTGTAGTTATTCTGTTGTTAGCTCCTTGGGAATCTCTGCTTCCTAGTAAGGAACTCTGGTGTCCTCTATCCAGCAGGTTACTCACACGCACACACCTAAAAGAGTTATTTATATTTTAGCTTGATTAGAAACTTAAAGTACTTGCTTGGTTTTTATTTTCATAATAAAGTAGAAAATAGGCAGTGTCACTAGAGATAGGCTTCTATTTAAGTGTAATTTGACTAAGAGCAATTTTTACATCAAGTTTTTAATTCTTGGTTTTTACATACTGTGGTGTTTTAAAAATAGATTCTTAAAGTATATTCCTTTTAGTAGAATCTATTTCTTTTCCCCTGGAGTGTGCACTATACTTAGTTGTTTATTAACAATGAGAATATTGTGGAAATGGCAGTGTGAGACTTCCAAGGGTAGATCATAAAAGACATTGGAGCTTCTTTCTGGCTTTCTCAGATCACCTGTACTGGAGGATGCCGACTGCCATGTCATGACACTTAAGCAACCCTGTGCAGACACCCATGTGGTGAGGAATTGAACCCTTGTGAAAATAACATTGCTATTACTGTTTCATCCAGGAAGCAGGTCATTTACCCCCGAAACGAGATCTCAGAGGATTACAGCCATGGCAGATGTCTTGATTATGAGCCAGATCTTGATTATGAACCAGAACCACCTACTTAAACTGTTTCTGAGTTCCTGACCTACAGAAACTGTAAAAGAATAAGTATTATTTTAAGTCTAAGTTTGGAGGCAATTTGTTACCAGTACAGATTTTGTTCCCATAAATGGAGTGCTGCCATAACAAAAACTTTAAAATGTGAGATAGCCTTTGAACGTGGACAGAAGGTGGAAACTTAATGTTAAGCTGTTGAGGAGACTGCTGATGAGGGCATAAATGAAAATGAAGAAAACCACATTGGAAACTGGAAAAAAGGGAATTGTTGTATGGTGGCAGAAAGTTTAGCAACACTGTCACCTGCAATAATGTGAGAAGTAGAAAAGGAAATTTTCAAGCAAAATGTTAAAACTCTTGCTTGATTTCTTCTTTCTCCTTAAAGCAGGAAAGGAGAGAAATAGGCTTAGGAAGGGTTCCTAAACAAAATGGAGTCAGGACTTGCTGCTTTTTAAAACCTAATCCTCTCAATATATCAAACTGTGCTAAAATTAGGAAATGGCATCCAGGCAAACATCAAATCTAGGGCACTATCAGAATATCTTTGTTTAAAGATGAAGCCAACTGTGTGACTCTAAAATCCTTTGTTAAGACCTAATAAAGATCTAAGGTGTTCCTCAGAGATCTTTTCAATCTAAGTAATAGGGACTCTAAACAGATTAAGGTGGTCCCTTAGCAGAAATTTAAAGTAAAAAATCAAATTAATCTGATTTATGACTGTGCTTTTTGCCTAATGGAGTAAACCCCAATAAGATTCATAAGAAACCCACAGAGTTTTCAGAAGAGTTATATTGGTAGAAATATCACCAGCTTGGACTGAAGAGTAGTAGCCCTTTGGATCCCCCAAATTCTGCCTTTGAGGAAGCAGATTGGAAAACACCACATAGATGTAAAGATGGGCTATCTTTAATTAAAATGGAAGGGTAACTCAAAAATCAGAATGCAAATATTGAAAGGCAGAGCCAAGAGCTATGGAGAGTTATTCCCAGGTCCTAAATTCTATTCAGGAAACTTCTAACATTTTCCCACCTTGATTTCAGAATTACTTTGGATGAATGACCTCATTGTTTCTCCATTTTCTTCTATTTTGAACAAGGTTTTATAGTGGTTATTCTCTGTCTATCCTACCACTGTATTTTGGGTGTATGGGGAGCAGATAATTTGTCTCTAGTTCACAGTTCTTCACATTGAGAGGAACTTTATTCAAGGAACCATACTTAAGAAGCTATACCCAAAAGTTTCATCTGTACATGGACTTACTTAGGTTACAGCATCCTGGATTTGAAGCTGTTGCTTTAAAGGGATGAGGCTTTTGGGGATTCGTGTGAGGGGATGAGTGTATTTTGCATATGATAAAAATAAATAATTTCTCTGAGTGGTGGACAGTGGTTTAAAAATACATTGACATAACTTGTTCAAACTCAAAGTAATTCCCCTTTCCTTGAGTGTGGGCTGTATTTAGTGACTCACTTCTAACAAGTAGAATGTGTCAGAAATGAGGGTAGGTCAAAAGAAAGCTTGTGGCTTCCTCATCTTGTTCTCTCTTTTGGATCACTCACTCTGGGAGAAGCCTGCCACTATGTGAAAGGGCGCTCAAGCAGTTCTATGACGAGATCTATGTGGCAAACAACTGTGTGGCTAGATTTGGCCCGCGCTGCTCAGGGCAGAGTCCTGGCCTTCTGAGGGGCTGGAGCCACCGCTGCACAGAGCCAGGACAGCTGCTACGCCTGTATTTTCCATGCTGAGCTGGAGCTCATCCACAGGAACCCGCAGCAGCACACTTGTGAGAAACTCGTCTAGGTCAGAAGAAGCCTCGTGACCTCTGCTGAGAATGTTAGCTCTCTGGATACCTCCTCTTCGGATGTTTACTCTTGGAACCCAGCCACTGCCCTGCAAGAAGTCAACACAACATGGAGAGGCCACACGTAGCTGCTGCTTTGTCTACCCCAACTGGGCTCCCTATTGCCAGCCAGCATAAGTGCACTATCTGGAACCTCCAGCCTAGCTGGGCCTTCCAATGGCTGTAGCCCCGGCCAACATCTGACTACAGCTGTATGACAGACCCCAGCAAGAACCACCCAGCCAAGCGCTTGCTGAAATCATGAAGAAACTAAAGTAGCTCTTTTAAACCACCAAAAAAAAAAAAACAAAAAACCAGCCAGCAAGGAGCTGGGGCCTACTAATGATTTGTGAGCAAGCCATCTTGGAAGCAAGTCTTCCAGCCCCAGACAAGCATTCAGATAATTGCAGCCATGGCTAATATCTTACTACAGCCTCATGAAGGACTATGAGCTAGAACCATGCAGCCAAGTTCCTCTCAAATTTCTCATCCACAGAAACAGATAATAAATGTTTGTTGTTTGAAGCTTCTGTTTCCTGGTAATGTCCTAGGCAGTGATAGTAACCAATACACGAGCAGAAAGAGAAGATGATTGGAACAGAAGCTAACATCTATAGCCATGTTCATTTAATCCAGCTCTTCATCCCATTCTCAATCTTTTAAGATGACACCTAGCTTAAGCTAAATTATATCCTTCAGTAGAAGACTATATTATATCTTGTTTTTATAGCCCCTTTAAAACTAAAACTGTGTTCAGGTAGGAAAAAATGATAATCCTTATAAATTTAAAGAAATTCTGAGCCTGATTATATGTGTATTAACATTAGTTATTCAGAAAAAGGGAGGGAATACTGAGATGCTTCTACATATATGAGAGAACTTTTTTCTGAACATCCTATTTGAAAAGTTTTTAAAAACATACAGAATGACAAAGAAAACTCTTAAATTTGCCTTAGTACCATTCATTTCATGATATGCCAATGTATTTGTGATTTAAAATAATATCATGCTCATCTTTTATCTCTTATGTTTACTACAGTGCTGATCACATACATAGTTGGTACTCAAGAAAAGTTTTTTGAAGAAAATTAGGATTTTTTAAAGCCTAAGCAATAATAAGGCATGAATGTTACTTTTATTTAGTTTTTTAATTATTTTAATGAGCCAATTAAGGTTTGTTTTTGTTTTGTTTTTTTTTATTCTCACTTATATTTGTTTTAAGATAATTTTTATAGTGTTTTTCCAACCAGAGTTGTCAGTTAACCTCCCTTACTGTTCAGATATGCTAGATTGGTAACAAAACCCATAAAACTCACCTCATTCATGTCAGGTGTTATGTAAGAGGAAAAGATGTTAGATTTCATGCTTTGGGAAGAAGAATGATGACACCCAATGGTCTGAAGTGAAAAGGTGTCATATTTTCTCTTTGGGCCCTGGAGAAATACTTGACTAACATTCTTTTTTAGAATTAAATAATGTCATTTCTGAGCCACAGTGATTAAAAGGATGGTGATTTGCATTTGTTTAAACTAATTCTGCTTTAGACAAGGCTCAATATCTGAAAGCTGAGTTGATAGGCTTTATTTAGCTAGCAAAATAGATTTTATATTTCTGTGACATTTCAACACTCTACATACTAAGTACTATCCCGTAGTTAAGCCACAAAACATTGGTATATTTTAGATTGTTTTATTTATTACTTAATAAGGGAGCAAAAAAGCCCCTCTGTATAACCTTTTTGTGCAATGTTTTATCATTTAAATTTTTTCTTGACACTAGAGTAATACATCTTCATGTAGAATAGTCGGATAGGTAAAAGATTATAAAGAAGAAACCAGGAGTCATTTCTCCCTAATCAGAGATAACTGCTATTAGTATTTTGGGTAGTTTTGCTTAGGTTTTTCTTTGTCCTTCACGTTATGTATTCATATATGTGTTACCTTCTAAAAGCACAGTTGGGATCATCAGTCTCTGTTCATTGTGATTGTATTTTTGATAGGATCTTTGTATTGGTGATGGTAGTGATCAGAGTTGAAGTAGTATAATCATAAAATTTGAACCCACATACTCTGACTTCAGAGTCTTTGATTATAACAGTATTTTGTTGAGCATTTACTTTATTTTCCACAGCTTCTTACATTAATTTGTGTTGGTATTTCTGAGTGACCTTAGGATAAAATCTGTAAGGTACACTGGCTAAAGGATCTGTGTAAATTTTTATATAGTCAGCAGGGACTATTTAACTAACTACTGCCTATTAACTCAAAAACAGATGTATAGATAATAAGCAATCCCTGAACATCTAATATCACACTTAAGCCAAACTAACTTTTCATTGGTAAAGTAGTTCTGTGTCAGTTAATCTAGGTGGAGGACTTGGGTTTGGTTTTTTGTTTTTTTCTGTTTTTCCCAGACATTATATCTGGTACATTTCTCATAATTTTTCTGTATTTTATCACTGATTACTGTGTTCAGGTTGCTTAAACAAAATGCTATATATGTTATTAGTGTTTTGACTATGCTTATGGATAAATGCAAATTTAAAAACTCAAGGGTTACTTTATTCTTTTCCTTAAACAAATCAAAAGTAACTAAGAAAATCTTAGCAGAATAGGGGGCAACTGTGGACAAAGGTAAAATGAATTGTCACTGGGCGCTACACCAAAATGTCAACAGTGATTTTGCTGACTTGTGGAATTGTTAGTAATTTTTTCTCCTTCACTGTGCTTTCTAAGTTTGCATAATTTGAGTACATACTTTTATTTGAAATACCAGAAGACTAGCTTTGGTAGAATATTTAACAAGTGTAATACCAAAATATAAGTTTTCTTTATCAAATAACATTTAAAAATTCTTCCATTATGCTAAAGTAAACTAATAATAATTATTAAAAATGTTTTTTGTTGGATTTGACCCAACCACACACTTTTTTCTTTTTTTTTTTAAATGTTTATTAAGGTATTATTGATATACACTCTTATGAAGGTTTCACATGAAAAAACAATGTGGTGACTACTTTTACCCATATTATCAAGTTCCCACCCATACCCCAATGCAGTCACTGTCCGTCAGTGTAGTAAGGTGCCACAGATTCACTGTTTCCCTTCTCTGTACTGCACTGTTTTCCCTGTGACGCCCCACACCGTGTGTACTAAACATAATGCCCCTCAATCCCCTTCTCCCTCCATCCCCACCTGCCTTCCCACACCCATCCCCTTTTGGTAACCACTAGTCCCTTCTTGGAGTCTGTGAGTCTGCTGCTATTTTGTTCCTTCAATTTTGCTGCGTTGTTATACTCCACAAATGAGGGAAATCATTTGGTACTTGTTTTTCTCCACCTGGCTTATTTCACTGAGCATAATACCCTGTAGCTCCATCCATGTTGTTGGAAATGGTACGATGTTTCTTTCTTACGGCTGAATAGTATTCCATTGTGTATATGTACCACCTCTTGATTATCCATTCATCTACTGATGGACACTTAGGTTGCTTCCATACCTTGGCTATTGTAAAAAGTGCTGCAATAAATATAGGGGTGCATATGTCTTTTTGAATCTGAGAAGTTGTATTCTTTGGGTAAATTCCAAGGACTGGGATTCCCAGGTCAAATGGTATTTCTATTTTTAGTTTTTTGAGGAACTCCATATTGCTTTCCACAGTGGTTCATCTAGCTTACATTACCACCAGCAGTGTAGGAGGGTTCCCCTTTCTCCACATCCTCACTGGCATTTGTTGTTCTTAGTCTTTCTGATGCTGGCCATCCTTACTATTGTGAGGTGATATCTCATTGTGGTTTTAATTTGCATTTCCCTGATGATTAGTGATGTGGAACATCTTTTCATGTGTCTGTTGGCCATCTGAATTTCTTCTTTGGAGAATTGTCTCTTCATATCCTCTGCCCATTTTTTAATCAGGTTATTTGATTTTGGGTGTTGAGGTGTGTGACTTCTTTATATATTTTGGATGTCAACCCTTGTTGGATATGTCATCTACAAATAAATTCTCCCATACTATAGGATGACTTTTTGTTATGTTGATGGTGTCCTTTGCCATACAGAACCTTTTTGTTTGATGTAGTCCCATGGGTTCATTTTTGCTTTTGTTTACCTTGCTTGAGGAGATGCGTTCAGGAAGAAGTTGCTCATGCCTATATTCAGGAGATTTTTGCCTATGTTGTCTTCTAAGAGTTTTATGGTTTCATGACTTACATTCAGGTCTTTGATCTATTTCGAGTTTACTTTTGTGTATGAGGTTAAACAATAATCCAGTTTCATTCTCTTGCATGTAGCTGTCCAGTTTTGCCAACACCAGCTGTTGAAGAGGCTGTCATTTCCCCATTGTATGTCCATGGCTCCTTTATTGTATATTAACTGACGATATATGGTTGGGTTTATGTCAGGGCTCTCTAGTCTTATCCATTGGTCTATGAGTCTGTTCTTGTGCCAGTACCAAATTGTGTTGATTACTGTGGCTTTGTAGTAGAGCTTGATGTTGGGGAGCATAATCCCCCAGCTTTATTCTTCCTTCTCAGGACTGCTTTGGCTATTCGGGGTCTTTTGTGGTTCCATATGAATTTTAGAACAATTTTCTCTAGTTGGTTGAAGAATGCTGTTGGTGTTTTGATAGGTATTGCATTGAATCTGTTAGGCAGGATGGCCATTTTGACAATATTAATTCTTCCTATCCATGAACACGGGATGTGTTTCCATTTATTGCTATCCCCTTTAATTTCTCTCATGAGTGTCTTGTAGTTTTCAAAGTATAGGTCTTTCACTTCCTTGGTTAGGTTTATTCCTAGGATTTGATTCTTTTTGGTGCAATTGTGAATAGAATTGTTTTCCTGATATCTCTTTCTGCTAGTTCATTATTAGTGTATAGGAATGCCACAGATTTGTGTGTATTAATTTTGTATCCTGCAACTTTGCTGAATTCAGATATTAGATCTAGTAGTTTTGGAGTGGATTCTTTAGGGTTTTTATGTACAATATCATGTCATCTGCAAACAGGGACAGTTTAACTTCTTCCTTGCAAATCTGGATGCCTTTAATTTCTTTGTGTTGTCTGATTGCAGTGGCTAGGACCTCCAGAACTATGTTGAATAGAAGTGAGAGAGTGGGCATCCTTGTCTTGTGCCGGATCTTAAAGGAAAACCTCTCAGCTTCTTGCTGTTAAGTATGATGTTGGCTGTTGGTTTGTCATATATGGCCTTTATTATGTTGAGGTACTTGCCCTCTATACCCATTTTGTTGAGAATTTTTATCATGAATGGGTGTTGAATTTTGTCAAATGCTTTTTCAGCATCTATGGAGATGATTATGTGGTTTTTGTCCTTCTTTTTGTTGATGTGGTGGATGATGTTGATGGATTTTCGAATGTTGTACCATCCTTGCATCCCTGGAATAAATCCTGCTTGATCACGATGGATGATCGTTTTGATGTATTTTTGAATTTGGTTTGCTAATATTTTGTTGAGTAGTTTTGCATCTATGTTCATCAGGGATATTGGCCTGTAATTTTCTGTTTTTATGTCTTTGCCTGGTTTTGGTATTAGAGTGATGCTGGCCTCATAGAATGAGTTTGGAAGTATTCCCTCTTCTTCTACTCTTTGGAAAACTTTAAGGAGGATGGGTATTAGGTCTTCACTAAATGTTTGATAAAATTCAGCAGTAAAGTCATCTCTTCCCGAGATTTTGTTCTTAGGTAGTTTTTTGATTACCAATTCAATTTCGTTGCTGGTAATTGGTCTGTTCAGATTTTCTGTTCCTTGGAAGGTTGTATTTTTCTGAAAGCTGTCCATTTTTTCTAGGTTATCCAGTTTGTTAGCATATACTTTTTCATAGTATTCTCTCATAATTCTTTGTATTTCTGTGGTATCCATAGTGATTTTTCCTTTCTCATTTCTGATTCTGTTTATGTGTGTAGGCTCTCTTTGTCTTGATAAGTCTGGCTAGGGGTTTATCTATTTTGTTTATTTTTTCGAAGAACCAGCTCCTGATTTCATTGATTCTATTGTTTTATTTTTCTCGATTTTATTTGTTCAACCACACATTTTCAAACTTGTGATTTTTCACATTTTTACATTGCACATTTTTTCACATTTGATTTTTTATTGGGAATCATATATTTTAAAAAGGTTTGCAAAACAACACTAAATTTTCTTCAGAATTAATACCGGAAAAGGGACAAAGGACAGAATGAAGCAAAGTCTGTTTTATTTTCTCTACTGCTGTCATTTAGCCTTATGTTCTTATGGAAAGTTACAGCTGAAATTATTTTGTTTTACCCCACATTCTTTTGCTTCTGCACACAAAATATGCTATAGTAGTCTTAGAAAAAGCTAATGGTTTCTTAGCAACCATAAGAGAATATTATACCATCCTTTGAGAGTGAAACAGATTTTCATTATGCATTAAATACTGGCATGGATTACTCTATAGATAATACAGATGAGCCTATGCCAGCCCAATATTAAAAGCATGGAACATGGGTGTATATAACTGCAACAGAAAACTTTCAAAACTGGAGATCATGCAAATGTATGCATATAATATATAAAATTTTCTGCTCTTGTGAAAGATTTTTGGCATTTCCCAACACCTAACTTTAGAGCATGTCTATGTTCCCATGGTAATTGTTACTTTTAAGAGCCTATAATCCACTAAAATCATTCAAATTTGAGTAAGCCTGGACACTTGATACTAAGTTGTATCCAAGATAGTGTTTTGGTTATTTTTAGTTTTAGTTATGAAAGTGATATTCAATCTTTTGGAAACTAACAAAATATTTTTCCTATTAGATTGGCAAATATTGTTAGGTCATAAACAATAACCTGTATGGGCCGAGATGTGAGGAAATGGTACCTTTGTCCTGTATTATTGAGGGGTTTTCAAGTTATACATAAGCTTGCTAGAGGGTACCTTGGTAATGTAATTGGAATATATGTATATTCATTACTCAATAATTCTATTTATGAGAATTAATTCCAAGGAAATAATATTACCAGTGGACCAGGATGTATTTATAAGGAGGTTCATGGCAGTATATATAACAAAAAATTGGAAACAATCTAAATGTCTGTACTTAGAGTATTAAGGAGTCTGGAAAGATACATGTCAAATAATCAATGCTATTCCATGGGGTGGGATTCTGGGAAGAATTAGTTTTTGAATAATTTCAAGCTTTTAATAGTTATTAAAATTATTTTATGAGTGAATATTTTTTGTTTAAGGCATTCTTTTTCTATATTTTTTTCTATTACACCAGATTTCCTCTAAAGGGTCTATATTAATGTATTGTGATCTGATTTGTGGCTGTTTGTATGTCACAGATTATGTATAGACTATTTACTATACTGTGCCAGGCATAGTTTTAAGCTCTAGAGATAAAACATAGGCAAGGTCCCACTACTGGCTCATAGGAGAAATATAAATAAAGGAAGACCTAGAATATAGGCTGATAAATAACAAGCATTTTTGAGAAGTTCAGCGGAGGGAGTGATTAACTTGGGAAGTAGATCAACAAATACTTTTTGAGTAGGTTATACCTGACATTGTGAGGGAGTTTTTCCAGTGGAAAACTGAAGATACTTATTGTGAGCAAAGGAAATAACATGTACAAAGAATCAGAAATAGAAGTCAGATGGTGACTGGAGAAAAACAACTACATCAATATTTCTGAAATAAAAAGAGATGAGGATGTAACAGTAGCCATGGTAAAGGAACCTATGGATTCATTTTGTTCATTCCCAAATTTCTTGTCTGTGGAAAGAAAACATAAAATTTTCTCTAAGATTGATCCATTATCAGAGAAATTAAATAGCATATAGATACATATATAAGTAAAAGCAAAAGTTGTGACAATGCCTCATCTTGGTGAGAATATGGAACATTGACAGTGGACATGTGAATTGTTAAAACCACTTTGGAAAATAATTTTTATTATGTAAACTGGAACACACCCATATTCTGTAATCCAGAATTTCCACTCCTGGATTTTTACCAGAAAAACTTGTACATATATATATATATATATATATACCATGAGGGCCAGAATAAGAATGTTCTTAGCAACATTATTTAAAAAACAAAAAATTAAGTTTTATTTTAGGCAGGTTACTTAATCTCTTAGAGGTTTACTTTCTTCATATAGAGTAGAGAGATAATAAATAATACTAACTACTTTGAAGGGTTGTTGTGGGAATTTAAATGAGTAAACACATGTAAAGTACTTGGGAGCAAAAAAAAAAAAGGAAGACCATAATATCGCAAGTAGTGTGATTTCAGTCAAATAAAATTCAAAAGCATCTATAATATTGTTTAGGGATAACACTGATGTGGTAACACTGCAAAGAGTAAGACAATTTTAAAAAACAACAATTTAAAGATAGTGTTTACTTGCTGGCAAATCTAAGTGTAGAGATAGGGAATGTTAACATGGAGAAACACAGGAGTTATTTGTTATACAAACTCACTTTATTCTTTATATGATATATCTATTATGTAAAATATTTCCTTAGAGAAATATCAGTGGTTTGGTGTATGTCCTTCTTGGTATTGATAGAATTTAAAAATAACCATTCATCCTCTTATCAGACAGATGGGATCATGTTATACTGTCAGTTCTGTACCTAGCTTTTTTTCACTTAGCAGTATCTTGTGAGTATTACATGCAGATCTTCTTAATGGCTGCATTAGTATTCAGCTATATATTATAACATTATTTTTAAACTAGTCCTCTGCTCATACAGCCAGAGGATGCTTTCTTTTTTCTTCTTTTGTGGTTAAAAATAGTGCTATCATGATTATTTTTGTGTATCTATATATATAATCACTTTCTCAAAGAAGAATTTCACTCCTACCCACAGTCCAAAAGTATTCCTGTTCCTCAATCCTCATGTCAACATTGAGTATTTTTATCTATTTTCAAGTCTCTTCCAGACTGTATAAAAAATTGGCATTATATTTTTGTGTCTTTAGTTGGAGTCAAGTATCTTTTCATATATTTATTCTCCATTTCCTTTTCCTATGAAATAAAATTGGACTTTATCTTTGTACATCAGTGTTTTCCAGGAAAAAAAGGCCCATTTCTGTGAATTGTGTAAATTATGTATTTTATGAAAGTGTTGCTCAGATAATACTAATTCTTTTCCCTCTCCTTTCCAGTATGTGCAAGATCCTCCAGGAGAGCTTTGATATTTTGGAAACTTTAGAGGGGTTCTGAGCAGGAAAAGCAGCAGATTTGCATGAATAGCCTTTGCAAGGCTATAAACAAGGCAACAGTTAGAATCCTACTGAAATGACTAGCAAGAAAAATAATGAGGTTCTCAGTCGGTCAGTTGATAGTGTGTATGGAGAAGAGAAAATGAATATGAAAGATATTCAGAAAGTTAGTTTGTTTAGAAACTAACTTCATTTTATTGACAAAATGAGGTATTCTGCATGAATCTAGAAGGGTTTGGGGCAATGGTTGAAGAATGTCGTCAGTTCATTATTTCAGATGTAAAATGGGTGGAAAAAAGATTTATGCCAAAAAGCAATTGACTGGTCCATTAGTTAGTTGAATTACTTGAACATTTTGATAGAATATATCACTTTAAATATATTTTTAAGTTCTGTGTGAGAAGGGGGAAAGTATGTCCCTAGATTTTTTTTTTTACAATTTATTTTATTTTAGTATCATTAACCTACAATTACATGAGCAATATTGTGATGATTAAAGTACCCCCTTCATTAGGTCCCCCCCACCAACCCTATTACAGTCACTGTCCATCAGTGTAGTGAGATGAGAATCACTACTTGTCTTCTCTGAGCGGTACAGCCCCCCCCGTGCCCCCCCACCCTATGCCTGCCAATCGTAATGCCCCTTTTACCCTCTTATCCCTCCCTTCCCACCCATCTCCCAAGTCCCTTTCCCTTTGGTAACTGTTAGTCCATTCTTGGGTTCTGTGAGTCTGCTGCTGTTTTGTGCCTTCATTTTTTTTTTTCTTTGCTCTTATACTCCACATATGAGTGAGATCATTTGGTACTTGTCTTTTTCGGCCTGGCTTATTTCACTGAGCATAATACCCTCCAGCTCCATTCATGTTGTTGCAAATGGTAGGATTTGTTTTTTTCTTATGGCTGCGTAATATTCCATTGTGTATATGTACCACATCTTCTTAATCCATTCATCTACTGATGGGCACTTAGGTTGCTTCCATTTCTTGGCTATTGTAAATAGTGCTGCAATAAACATAGGGGTGCATCTGTCTTTCTCAAACTGGGCTGCTGCATTCTTGGGGTAAATTCCTAGGAGTGGGATTCCTGGGTCAAATGGTATTTCTATTTTGAGTTTTTTGAGGAACCTCCATACTGCTTTCCACAATGGTTGAACTAATTTGCATTCCCACCAGCAATGTAGGAGGGTTCCCCTCTCTCCACATCCTCGCCAACATTTGTTGTTGTTTGTGTTTTGGATGTTGGCCATCCTCACTGGTGTGAGGTGATACCTCATTGTGGTTTTAATTTGCATTTCTCTGATGATTAGCGATGTGTAGCATTTTTTCATGTGCCTGTTGGCCATCTGAATTTCTTCTTTAGAGAAGTGTCTATTCATGTCCTGTGCCCATTTCTTAATTGGGTTATTTGCTTTTTGTTTGTTAAGGTGCGTGAGTTCTTTGTATATTTTGGATGTCAACCCCTTATCAGATACATCATTTATGAATATATTTTCCCATATTGTAGGATGTCTTTTTGTTCTACTAATGGTGTCCTTTGCTGTACAGAAGCTTTTCAACTTGATATAGTCCCATTTGTTCATTTTTGCTTTTGTTTCCCTTGCCCGGGGGGATATGTTCATGAAGAAGTCACTCATGTTTATGTCCA
>JAQQAC010003584.1:18529086-18548838 GCA_029783875.1 Phataginus tricuspis | reverse complement strand
GGTAAAATGATGTACTAGGTAAAAAAGAACTGTAGGTTTGTAGTAATGTAGTGGTAAGGTGCGTCGGGAGAGGAAGTGTTCTACAGTCTTTCTATTAGGTGTCAGTTTCAGTCGGAGTCTCTGCTTCTGGACTGTGAACTTGGACGAGTATTTCTCAGTTTCTTCTCCCTTCTTAGGCTTGTCAGATAGTTAAAGATGACCAGATTTGGGTATTTCCCTCCCCCTAGGTCAAATAGGCTCTGTTAGTACCCCACAACAGATTATGCTCTGATTAACTAGTTTCTCCTGAGGGCAAGCCTTGTTAAGAACAGAATGTTCTGGCATATTTCAAGTAATTCCTTATCCCTTCCCCCTGCTGGATGTATGTAGGGGGGTTTTCCATTTACTATGGGAATCTGGTTGAGCTCCTAGAGATGAACTCATAAATGTTTGGAAGCTTCTCTGTGACGGGGTCCTCCTGGTGTTCTTCTCTCTCAGAGTTGTCCCCACTGAGCCCCCAGCAATTTGTCAGTTACAGTTCAGGTTTTCCTACCCCCGCACTGGTTTCCACTGTGACTTCTCCCAAATCTCTGCTCTGCTGAGCTGTGTGACTCCCTTGCTTTCCTGTCTGCCTCTGTATTCTTGGAGGCAGTAGTTGGCTCTGTGTTTTTCTCACTCTTACAGATAAGAGAGTTGTTGATTTTTTCCCCCTCTATTCAGCTTTTTACTTGTTAGGATGAAGTGACAACTTCTTAGCTCCTTACAGGCAAAACCAGAAACCAGAAGTCCATATTACTTTTTAAGTTAAGTTTTAAATGTATAAGGACAGAGCTGAGTTTAAATAATAAATGGGATGACTCAAATAATACTTTTTATTGAAACCATTTTGAAAAACTTCACTATTAATAGGTTATGAAGTTTTAGAATACACACTGTATATAGTTTTATTAAAAATAAGATATGCATTCTTCTGTCACTTAAGTAGAAATGTTTATATTTTAGGTAACATTTAGTCATCCAAGCCTAGACATCCAGGGCAGAAGTATAGAGTATGTACAGCGGCAAATATCCAAGGAATGTGGAAGCCTGAAGTCCCAAAATAGGGTAAGTAAGCTTAGTTTATCTTCTTACATGGAACATGACTAATTAACATATGTGAAATTTTCCGGTCCCTCTAATACTCCATATAGTTGAATTATACCAGAGAATTTTTATTGTGTAAATTTGCTTCATATATGCTTATAAACACTATTAAATTCCATACATATTTCTGGCTTGAGTCTGCAGGGAGTGCATTTATCACCAGATAGAACCAACAGGAATTATATATTGTCAATTTAATGGGCTACATCAGCCATCACTCTGCCTTTAGCCCAGACCTGAAATCTGTTTACCCCAATTCCAAATATCTGGGGAATGAAACTTTGTTTCACCCTGGGCCATGTATATCCGGGTTGTAGACTGGTAGACTTGTTGACTAGTCAGTGTGTCTGGGACAGAAATGTGACTACTAGGAGCCCATTTGTATGGGTGAAGAGAAGGGTCATTTTTATTTATAGCCCATTGATTTATCCCAGATGTTTACTTTGCTCCCTGGCCTCAAGTTGACAATATACCCAGAAGGGTTAGAGAGAGTATTTATACACGGAGGATAAGAGGGTTGTCTTAAGTAAATTTCAGAGACTTTCATGTAGCCAAGCTATAAACATGATTGTCTTTGTACTAGTTTGCTAGGGCTGTTATACTAAATGCCACAGACTATGGCTTGAACAAAAATTTATTTTCTCACAGTTCTAGAAACTGGAAGTTCAAGATCAAAGTATTGGCACACTTGGTTTCTTCTGAGGATCTTCTGCTTGGCTTTCAAATGGCCACCTTTTGGCTATGTTCTCACATGGCTTTTCCTCTGTGTACCCACCTCTCTGGTGTCTGTCTCTGTATGTTCAAATTTCCTCTCATTATGAGGGCACCAGTCCGCTTGCATTAAGCCCTATCCTAAGGACCTTGTTTTAATTTAATCACCTTTTTGAAGGCACAATCTCTTAATGTAGTCACATTCTGAGGTACTGGGGGTTGGGGCCTCATCATGTAAACTTTGAGGGGACACAGTTCAGCCCTTAATATTCCACCCTTGGGTCCCCAAATTCATGCCCTTCTGACATGCAAGATACATTAACTCTACCACAACAGGCCAAAAGTCTTGACCCATTCTCGCATCAGTTCTAAGTCTCAGATGTAAATAGCATCTAAGTCAAGTGTGGGTAAAATTCAAGGTAATACTCATCCTGAGGTAAAATTCCTCTCCACCTGGGAACTTGTGAAACAAGGCAAGTTACCTGCTTCCAAAATACAGTGGTGGGAAAAGCATAAAGTAGATATTCCCATTCCAAAAAGGGAGAAGTCAGAAGGAGAAGGGAGTCATGGGTCCCAAGCAAGTCCAAAAACTAGCATAGCAAATTCCATTAGATTTTAAGGCTTGAGAGTAACCTCCTCTTTGGCTAAATGTTCCTGTCCTCTGGGCTCACCAGATTGGTAGCCCCTACCCCCTTGGCCATGGGTGGTAAGCTCATTCCTGAGACCCTAGGTTTCCTGGCCCACTGAAAATAAGGAAGTAGTCCTGCTCTGTGGAACTGAGGAGAAGAGAGCCCCAACCTTTTGGGTCATTCTTCCCTTTTCTTAAAGAATAGTACATGTTCTTAGCAAGATAGCTAGTCCTGTAAATCCTAGAAGTCCAATGGCCTTCCTCTTCATCCCAGCTATGTCTCTTTCAGTCCAGCATAGTAGCCATTTTCAGCTGAGATGGTTGATTGGATCCATGAGTCATGCCCATCTTTTACTGTATGCTGTCCAAGCGAACCTTTGGTATTCTCTCTAGAACACGCTTTCTCAATTTCTGTAAAAACACACAGGTCAGGAATTTTCCAACTCTTCAAGTTTTGGTTCCTTTTTGCCAAAAAATTACTACTTCAATTTATCTCCTTCCTTTCACATTTTACTAAAAGCATCAGGAGAAACCAACCTGCACCTTCAACACTTAGCTTAGAAATCTCTACTAAGTACCCAAGTCCATCACTCACAAGTTTTCCTTCCTACAAAACACTAGAATACAATTCATCTACAATCTTGGCCACTTTGTAACAAGAGTCCCCTTTCCTCCAGTGTCTGATAATAAGTTCCTCATTTGCATTTGATCCCTTAACACAAGTACCTTTAATGTCCATATTTGTACCAATAGTCTCTAAAAGGCTACCTAGGCTTTTTTTTAATAGTCACCACAAAACTCTTTCAGCACCCACCCAGTATTAAGTTCCAAAAGCATTTCCACATGTTTAAGTATTTGTTATAGCAAAACCCCACCTTTTGGTACTAGAATCTGCACGAGTTGGGGTTCTCCAAAGAAACAGAGCCAACAAGATGTGTATTTATACTTCTAGAGAGATATAAGGAATTGGCCCACATGATAATGGAGGTACATATCCAAAATCTTCAGGTTAGGCTATCAGACTGGAGGCCCAAGAAAGAGTTTCAGTCTATATCCAAAGGCAGTCTGCTCTCAGAGTTCCTTCTTGCTCAAGCATGGTCAGTCAGTACTATTAGACCTTCAGCTTAGTAGATGAGGTCCACCTGCATCATGGGGGATAATCTGCTTCACTCAGAGTACACCAGCTTAAATGTCAACCTCATCCAAGAAACATATTCACTTAAACATTCAGAGAAATGTAGAACCAAATACTGGACACTGTGGCCAGTCAAGCTGACACATAAAATTAACCTTCACAGTCCTTACTGCAATTTTCTTCTCTTTCCTTTTTAGGTTCCTTCGAAAACAATCAGACATGTCAGCTTTCAAGATGAGGATGAGATTGTTAGAATAAACCCTAGAGATATCTTAATACGTCGCTATGCAGACTACAGACATCCTGACATGTGGAAAAATGACCTGGAGAGAGATGATGGTGACTCCAATATTCAGTTTTCTAAACCAGACAGTAAAAAATCAGACTATCTGTACTCATGTGGGGATGAGACTAAGTTAAGTTCACTCAAAGACTCTGTGGTATTTAAAACACAGCCTTCCTCATTAAAATTTAAGAAGTCAAAACGAAGAAAAGAAGATGGTGAACGTTCTCGCTGCATATACTGCCAGGAAAGGTTTAATCATGAAGAAAATGGCAGGGGAAGATGTCAGGATGCTCCAGACCCTATTAAAAGATGCATATATCAAGTTAGTTGCATGCTCTGTGCAGAGAGCATGTTGTATCATTGTATGTCAGACTCAGAGGGAGATTTTTCCGATCCATGTTCATGTGACACTAGCGATGACAAATTCTGCTTGCGATGGTTAGCCCTGGTAGCTTTGTCTTTCATTGTGCCGTGTATGTGCTGCTACGTCCCTTTGAGAATGTGCCATTGTTGTGGTGAGGCGTGTGGGTGCTGCGGTGGGAAACATAAAGCTGCTGGGTGAAAAGATCCAGTGCCAGCATGAGCTTAAAATCTTTGTTTCCAGGAATTAGCTAACTTGGATTAATGGAGGCTTTTGGCAAGCAATATGAAATCTTGCCTGGTGTCATTGGGGCCACACGTGGAGGAAGCAGAACTCAGCAGTTCTTAGGCATTTCAAGATGCTAATGACCATGCCTGACTTTTTCCCTTGAGTGCACGGCATGTTTTGTTACAGGTTTTAAAGAGTATTTGCAAAAGGAAACCACTTCTGGTTATTGGCTATAAAAAGTGAGCATAAAATACGATCCAACTAAAAGGGATTAATTTTTGGCATTTTTGTATATTTCTGCATTAGGTGATGGGATTTTTAAAGGTTTGAATTCATTAAGACGTGAACTAAAAGTGCACTAAGGGACATTTTATTTCAATCTAAGAAAAGTTAACACTTGGGAATTTTAAGAAGTAAAAGAAGTGCAACTAAATCATTTATTAGTTGTTTTCTGAAAGCAGTTTTATGTATAAATAACAAATGTTTATATTTAACTAAATGTAAGGTACGAATTATTACATATTAAACTTTTTCTTCCCTTCCTAGTTCTGAAGTAGATGTACATGTTATCTACTGTCACATTCCATTATATTTTGAATATTTTACTCATCTAGTTAACAATGTTTTTTATTCCATGTGAATGATTTGATATTTTCATCCTCATTTGCCTTTGGCTACAATTTACATTGAATTATATCTGTACATTCTGGTAATCTAAAATCCTTAAAAATATCCTAATAGCCTTGAGTGACCAACTTTTTTTTAAAGCACAGATGTAATTGTCTAATAATTGATGGGAATGTAACACTTATTTTTATATAAAAAGAGACTGAGTAAACATTATAGAAAAAAGCAAGTTTTGGGGGTTTGTTGGGTTTGGTTTTTCAGTGTGTGTGTGTGGTATTCAACCAGCAAGTTGTTTTCTTTCAGAGTTTCCTCCTTCAAAAAATTATATTGCATTTACAAATGTTTTACAAGGCAAAAAGCCTAACTGGATGGTTGGTGTAAAAGTTTTTTTCTTAAATCTCCAATTTACCATTCTGCTAAACCAGAATATGTTCAGCTGTGTTACTAACTTTTTAGCTTAATTCTCAGTGCTTATCACACATATCGATGATAATTTTTCTCAGTTGCATTTTATCCAAACTGGCCGAAAGCAAAATTATTTTAGGGTATTTAATCCAATATTGTGAATGAAATATCTTGTACATATAAATTTATTTCGTTCACTGAGCATCGTATTACTGGATGTTTTATTTACAAAGTAGTTGGATAAATAAATATTCCAACAAATTGTTTAAAGTACTGTGGGATTTTTCTTTTAAGTGTTACATTAAAACTCTTAACAAAGTGGGGGTTCTTTAAGAACATTCCCTTGGGTTAAGTTGAAAAATGTGCCTTTTTTAATGGCTTGTAGTCTCAGAAATGATGAACATTAAAATCACACTACCATTTGAAGCTCATTTTCTATGCAGGTTTTAAAATGTCATTTATGTATCATTCTTTTTATGTATCCCACTTAAGCTTGTGTTAACTTTTCTTCTTCTGCCCTAGATCAAACTGAACAGTGTATATAACACTATCTGTCTGTAAAATACTTTTTTTTAAGAAAGCATTTATATTTATATGACAGCTTGAACTGACAACATTGTGTATATAGATCATCTTGAAGTATTATTTCACATTGAAAAGAAGAAAAATATATTGATAACTATAGATGTTATGAAGAAGAGGTTATTTCTAGTTTTGTACTAAAAAATCAATTGGATGAACTAAATCCAAAACATGACTGTAGCAGCAGTTTTAAGTCTTCTTTTTACCGTTTATATATTTGGACACTGCTACACCAGATGATCTTCATCCCTGAAGTTTTCAGCTAAACTTGGTTTCCTAGGATAGACTGTTAACTTTCAAAATTACTTTTTATTGGTGAGATGGAAATACTGGTTTTCCTTGTGAATGAATTTTCATATTTGTAAGTGCTGAGTTTATAATTCAGGTTTGAGCAAGGGGTGAGTAACTGAAGAAAATAACTTGCTGGCTATATAGGAAAATGCTGTGGAAATGAACTGTGTATATATTCTGGGAAGAACAAATTTAATCATTTCTGTTAAGCACTAATCACTATAGTGCAACTCCTGGTTCTGTACTGTATTTTATATGCAATATATATGCTTTAATATTTTAATGTTTGTGCATTAATATTTTCAATTTGTTTAACCACTTTGCTGCTAAGATTTTGCCATCCCCATTTTTTTTTTCCTTTACAATTTTGAATAAGTCTCTTTATTAAAAACTGTGGTGATGAAATGGTTTTTATTTCACCCTGGATCTTCATAGTTGATAACACCCAGTTTCCAAATCGGTCTAGAACTCAGTCTAGAGGACTAACTGGTAATATAATGTCATCTAAATCCCTGTGTGAAATTTTTCTCTTGAGTAAATTAGAATTCTTATGTAAAAACAAATGAATAGTTTAAAATTTTTCATTCTTAAATATGCTTAGAGGTATATTCATGAACATTTTCTCTTTCTGCACAAGAGATGTGGCATTTGCCAGTCAGCTTTTCCTCTAAAATCTTTGTTTTTAATCTGGTAGTATAAGCAAATGGGTAACTGAACTGCTTACGTAATAGTAAATATTGTAAATGAAATCTCCTAGATGGCATGACAAGAAAGACTTTGGTCTGGTCTGATGGCTTGTGCTCAGAATTGGTAATTCCTAAATTGATTTTTCTCCTGCCTTAACAGGAATCATTTGATTACTGAATATGATGTGTGGAACTTCAGCACCACCTACTGGATAATTTATAGACCAGAGACATGAGGTGGCAATAGGAATCTAACATGGTTCATCTCTACTACCAGTAAAGGGCTATTTAAATGGTAGCCACCTCCAAGTAGGGAAACCAGGAGTAAGAAATGTCTCAAAGGAACTGTAAAATGAATCTTTTCCCTAATGTGTCTTACTGGTCACTGAAAGATTTTAAGCACTTTTTTCTTACATATCCTGTTTTAAAATATTTATTGATATTTAGAACTGGCAATCAAACTTAACAGATGTGCTGAAGCATTTATAGAACCAATTATTTTTAACTCACAAAAGCCATTACCAAAATGGTATTCTCATTTTTCCTCCCATCACCAGTCAGGGAGAATTTTTAAGAAAATAAACATCACCTGTATTTCATCATGACAACTTCAGAGAGTGTGTGTATGTCTCTGGGATAATGTTCGGGCAGGGGTTAAAATTTAAAGGGGAAGACTTGAAACTACCTATTTCATTGGTTATTCAGCAGTGCCTAAAATGAACTTTTGAAGTAATTCAAATGCACTTTCAACTCATATGTTTAGTGCCATCTGGTATCTAGGGTAAGTCTTTTCTTTTTTCTTCCCCTCTCCCCCAATTAATGTCACAGAGATGTTTTTTAATATAGTCTCCAAAGGACAGGAAGCATGTGCTTTCCTCCAAATGGGCAGTTTAAAGAGTCTTAAGGATGTTTCTTCTGTTAAAATTTTCTTTAGTAGGTTTTGTCGTTACACTTTGGAATAAGTGTTTAACTTTCGCCCAAAATATATTAAGTAAGTAACATTTTTCTACATAAAACGTTGAAAACTTTACTTACCTGGAAAACAGCCTTTTCCCTAAATATTGTCGTTGTTCATTTGGCTTCAACAATCACATTTCTAAGTATAAAGTAAAGCACTAGAAACTTGCATTGTTGCACTTAAAAAACCTTGTCTATAAATTAATAATAGCACCATAAGATATTTTGCAGTGAGTCAAAATGTAAGAAAAGAAATCACAACCTGCAGTGTTTATATAAACCAAAAAAAAGGGCTTTAAGGTATTAAGGTACTGTTTGCCTAGCAGCCAGGTGGTTATAAAATTTTCATAAGCTTTGATACACTGATGTTAGCCATTGTTCCTGAAGGCTCCTTGAATTGCATAAGTTGCTAATTTTGAAATTTTTCAAAAGTAATCTAGTTGAAAAGCCTTTGTATTAAAGATACATAGATTTTTGTGAACATTGCCAGTATGTAGTGTCATTTGCTTTCTATTCTTGACCTCAAAAGTGCCTCACTTGTATATTACTTCCATTAAAAGCTTGACTGCATTCTTTCTAATAAGCAATGAAAAATTGTTTAGCTCATGTCATAATGTATCTCCTTAGATAGTTGACTAGCTTGATAGTTTTGGATATATAATGTAAATATGCATATATGAGTTTGTAACTGTTTTGTTACATCATACCCATGTAATTGGACATATCAGATGATATCATAAGAATTTGCTTTAATACCTGATTAAACCTGTCATGAAATACAAAAGGACTTTTTTTTACTCTTCTAGAGGAAAACAAACTCACACAAGAATAATTACTAAAGGAGAAAGCAGTAGTAGAAATAGAAGCTTCGGATCATAATTTTTAAAGATATATTTTTAACTGAAAAGTTCATGCATAGTTCATTATGATGATTTATTTATTTATCCTTGATTATATCCAGATTTTTTTATAGTCTGTTAATACATTATATTTATTGGTTTGGGAACATGTTACAGCTAAGTCTGGATTAACCACCTTAATGGATATATGGGAAATTTTTAACCCAAGGCTACTACTGAATTTTTTGTGTTCTAGTCATTTTCAGAGTTTCACTTAACTTACTAAACAAAAATAACTAATAATCTAAATAAAAAGTTATTAGGACAGTACTCAAAAAACAATTTATTTCAATACCTGAATAACTTTTAGGTTTCTATATTATAATTGCATTTGAAAAATCAAGAATTAACTATACCTTTACCATGAATTGTAAAATGTAGTCTCATGTGCTTATTTACAGGTTTTCAGAAATTTGCTTTATATTCTTCACATCAAGTTAAAACCCACAAGTAAGTAGAATAGTTTTTACATCAGAGAAATTGAAACTAGGGTTTCTGCTTGACCTTTGATATAGTGTCATGCACACAGTTGTCTTTAAAGAAAAACAAAATCAGTATTATGAAAGCTGGAGCTGAGTTGACTACTCTTAAATTAACTGCTCTTAAGATTTTCAGTTTTAGATTCTTGAAATAATGGCTTATATTCATAATAAAAGTCTAACAAAATCATAGTTGAAATGGTGTTTTCTTTTGTCTAGCAGTCTTAATTTTGTTATGTATTTTAAATGAACCTATAGTTTTAGTTCTCAAATAACCCTATAATGAAAGTGTTACCCTCCTCAGTTTACTAAAGAGATTTCAGCTTTTGAGAGGTTAAAAAATATTTCTGAGACTACATTAGAGGCACCAGGGTTTGAACCAAAATGTCTTAGGCCAAAGACCATGCTTTTAGTCACAATAGCAGTTTCGTGTTTTGTTACAAGGGTTATAGGTATACTTCATAGAATAATCATGTTGTATTGAGATGAAATTTTAGGCAGGAATAATTTCTTAATTTTCACTCCCTTTTGTTTTATTTATGGGCCCCTATTCCTCTCCTTCACTAGTTTGTGGTGTACTGTCCAAGTATGGCAGTGGGAATCTTTAAAATTGGGAGAAGAAAACTGATAATGCTTCAGGATGTCATCAACACTTATCAGGCATGTGCTGATCCAATAAGAATCTCCAAAGACAACATACAGTCCAATGTGTGGGTTCATTTTGCTTAATTGATGACATTTCCCTAGTATTCTGAGTCTCAGGGGTTCTTTCACACCAAAGCAGTGATACCACCACTTGAAGCAATAGAATATAGTGTTCGCAGATATTCTGCACTCTTTTAAAATGGTGAGCCATTCGTATGTTATTCCACAAATCCTGTCTTTGAACCAGAATTGCATTTAGTATCTCGGCTGCTGCTTACACATTTGTCACAGTGATGAGGTTAGTGGACCCTCTTCCTTCACACCTGAGCAAGAGACTGTGCGGTTTTGAAAGAAGTAGGACAGGAAGATCGTTCTGGACAATAAAATTTAAGGACACCAGTTTTTCTTTTCATTTACTTAGTTTTGCAGTGCCAACTTTTTAGATACTAGTTCAAATGTGTTTTTTAAAATGAATTGTGATATAAATCTTATGTATATTACTTGTCAAACATAACCCCCTTTTGTGCCCCCCATACTTCCCTCCCTGCTTTTCCCTGTTACAGGAGTAATGTCTCCAACTTCTAATCTAGGAGGGGAAAAATTCCTAAAGAAGAAATTTCAACAGTATAATTCTTTCTTAAGTTGTTATTTTTCCCAAGAATGGTCAGCAAACTTAAATGTGTATCTTTCATCAGGGGTAGCCAGTGTTTCACTGTCTCTTAAAATTTAAGAGAAAACAAAGTTGTATGAATTCCTGAGCTCCCAGCTAGTTAATAGTCCTTGTTAGATTCTGCAAGCAAAACACACCAATCACATGATATTCTAAAGTTCTAGAAAGGAAATAAGGATCCAATCCAAATTGCTTGATTACTGATAAAGTTGAGTTCTCTGACGTTTTAGGACTGGGAGGCACTTTAGTGATTAGTACAGCACCCTTAATTTACAAATGTAGAAACAGACCCAAGGAGGTTAGGATATTAGTGTAAGGTCATTCACTTATTTAGTAGCACAGCCTGCACTTCAAACCACATCCAGCTCCCTAAATGCATCTCTTACAGGAACCTCAAATTCAATCAGCCCAAAACTGATTTTCTCTATTCCTCAAACCTTTTTTTCTCTTCTCTATCTTGTCAGATGGTAACACCACTGTGCATCCAGTAATGTAAGCCAGAAACCTGGTCATATCCTTAATTTCTCATTTTCCCTTATTTTTTTACCATCAGTTCTGAATTTTTTATAGTTCTGTTTCCTAAATATCCCTCAAGTCTGTCCACGTTCATCTATCCTGAGTCCTCTCCTCGTGGAAGTCATCTCCCACTACTGATGCTTGGAAGTGATCCATACTATAGGGATTAGGCATTGAATCACTTGCACATCTTTATTTTTAACAAAAGATGGTCTGTATTTCAAATATGACTGGAAGGTGAAAGTGCTTCCAACAACAGCAAAATGTTTGCCTGCAACCAGATGGCGATAGAAAGATGCTCAGATGGAAGTATCCCCAGAGTCAGATGACAGAAATGGAAATAGAAATGGTGTGTGTTGGGATTGAGGAATCAAATCATGGTGACTTGAGAAAATGGTTCAGTACCTATGACCAACTAGGGAATTGGGAGCAAGTTGAACTCTAAAGTACAAACTTAACAAATTAAACTTGAAACTGTATCTTCACCTTTCCTTAAGCCCATCCCCTTTTTTCTGTAATATAAGCTTATTGTGTGTTGTTTGTTGTGGTGGTCATTTTCTGAGAACGTAGGTGAGAAAAAAATGTCCATTACTGGAAACCTTTGGGATCTTATTGCTGATAGCATTATAAGCAAATCAGTAGCTCCATAATCAGATGAGCCCATATTCAAAAGGTTTTCTTTGCTTTTTACAGCTCATTTTTCCCTAAAGCAGCATCAAGAGTAGCCTAGTTGGTACAGATTTCTTTCCCTTTTGAGGGTCACATCTCCAGGCAAGGCCAACTACTTACAGGGCAAGTGGGAAAAGAGCCATTCAGGTTAAAAAGGAAATAAATGCAAAGGCTCTGAACAAAAACTTGGCTCATGGTAAGATTGGCAGGAAGGATAGTGGGACGAGAGCGGCAGGGTTCAGGAGCTCAAGGACGGAGATGAACCGGACCTTGTGGGGATTCATAGGCCATAGAAAGGAGTTCAGATTTTATTCTGAAGGTGATAGAAGTTCTTTGAACAGAGACATTTTGTGACCTGGCTGCTATGTGGCCTTTATAGATTTTTTTTTTTTTAAACAATACTGGTTTCAGATGTTGGGCTGGAATTGTATTACCTCAAGCTTTGTCCTGAAGCTGAAGTGCTCTTAACAAAGTTCTCCCCTAACCTCCATGTTACTAAATCTGGTGGATGTTTCTTAGAACTCACTTCACGGAGCAGATGTTAACACTTTTTTAGCTTTCTTGGCATTACACTGGTTTCCTCCCACTTCACTGGTCCCTCCTCTCTTTGCTAGATTCTTCTCTTTCTAGTCTTTACAAGTTGGAACTCCTCAGAGTACAATAATAAGCTCTCTTTTCACTAGCAATACTCCTCCTTAGGGCATCTCCTCTACTCTTACAGTTGCCTACCGTACATATGCTGATGGTATCCGCATTCTACTTGACATCTCCATCTGGATGTGTCAGGCATTTCAACTTCAGTAAGGCCCATACAGAACTCTGGATTCCCCCTCTAAACCTCTTTCAACTCCAGTGTGCCTCATTTTAAAAATGATCACAATTTACCCACTTGCTCAAAGAATTACTGCCTTTTTTCCTCAACAAGGACCCAGAAACAGATTGTGAACCTGAACAGTTCTCACGATGTGCACCACTACCATCTTAGTCTAAGCTTCAGTGATCTCTTGCCTACATTTCTGTAATAGCTTTTGCTTCCACTCTCACTCCTAGGTCATTTTTACAACTGATTTATTACCTTATGTTCATTGAATATTTGTCTCTTCCATTATAGTTCCAGAATTGTTACTACATTGTTTTTCTTAATTTGACAGCAGGTAGTGAGCCAGTAATATGTAAAGAGAACTTCACATGTTTTATTTAATCCTTCAGTAACTTTGGGCTGTAGGTATGATTACCTCCATTTCACAGGTAAGGATACTCAGGGCATACAGAAATTAAGACACTTGCACTCCTAATTAAGTGTGGGAGCTGAAATTCAGGCTCTGGTCTTTCTGACTCCCACGCTCCTAGCCACAGTTCTGCCTGTCAGTTTTTCCTTCATGTCCTGAAGTCCTTGGTCTGTCCTTTGCTTTGATTTCTACTCTCATATTGCTTTTGCTCAACCTTTTTTTCCTTCATATTCCTCCTTTGGTATTTTCTCATTATTCTGCATTTTCTCTTATACTCACTGACCTACTCTTGCCCATAAATGACACTCAAGTAATACCAGACTTTCCAAAGAGAATCTGTAGAATTAGCTTCATGACTGCCATCCGTATCAAAGTAACATAAAGATGTTAAGTCTGTTTTGAATACTCAGAAAGAAGATGAGTATCTGCAAAGTCAGACTGAGCCACTTGTAGCACGTTTCTGCAGTGCCTTAATAGGGCAGCATGAGGCTGCTGTGCTTAGTACATGTTGACGCCCATTTATTACCTCCTGTACTTTGATCTCTACTTCTTATGATTAATGGAGATGTAATCTATGTATCTTAATAATTTCTCCTTTTCAGCATTTAAAAATCATTTCCTTCATACAGAATGATATTTTTGTTAGGCTTTTAATTTTCCCTACTTAATTTTTAATATGAGGAAACCTAATGCATGATAATATTTTTAACCAGGAATGAATTATTATTTATTATGATTTATGAGAAAGCTGTACAGCCTCAAAAGTCCCACTTCAAATGAAGGTATTGAGACTAGCAAAAAGGGAATAACCTACTGTAGTAGGGTGAATAATAGCCCCACAAATAACAGCTCCTAATCCCTGGAAACTGTTACCTTCTATCAAAAAATAGTCTCTGCAGGTGTAACTAAGGGTCTTGACACAGATTGTCCTGGATTATCCAAGTGGACCCTAAATACAATCACAAATGTCCTTGTCAGGGAGAAAGCTGACACACACACAGGAAGAGAATGTCAAGACAAGCAGAGAGAGATTTGAAGATGCTGGCCATAAAGATTGGAGGGGTATAGCCACAAGCTGAGAAACGCCAGTAGCCACCAGAAGCTAGAAGTGGAAAGCAAGGACTCTCCCCTTTCTAAAGCCTCCAGAGGGAGCACAGCCCTGCTGCCACCTTGATTTCAGCCTAGTGATTCTAATTTCAAACCTTTAGCCTCTAGAACTGTGGGAATAAATTCCTATTGTTTTAAGCCACCAAGTTTGTGGTGACTTGTGCAATAGCCACAGAAAATTAATACACTTCTATAAAAGGCAGAGCACTGGGCCATAGCAATAGACAAGGGAGTTTTTCTCAGCAGAGCCAGGCACTGAATCAGAATGATTCTTTCCCACTTCTAGAGTAAGAACATTTTAGTATCTCCCAAGTGGGAGATTTGCTATGACTCTAGATTGCTTTATATCTACTAGCCCTCCTCCTTTCAAATGAGAGTTTTTATTGTGGTTATCCTGTTCTTGCTTCAGCATTATATATTGGATGTGTTGGAAGGAGAAAAGATAAGGTGACTGTTGGCCCATAGATCTATGGACGAGAAACATGTCCTAAAGAAGAGGAATACGTAGGTCACTTACGGATCCAGGATATTAAGCTAGATGTAACAATAGGATGATACAGACGGTGCCCAACCTAATAATGGTTAGACTTGCAATTTTTCAGCTTTAGATGGTCAGAATGAAACATGCATTCTGTACTTCAACTTTTGAATTTTGAATTGAAGTGTACTTCAAATTTTGATCTTTTCCCAGACTAATACTATGCAGCCCAGTACTGTTGTGGTGCTGAGCAGAAGCATCGAGGCCCAGCTCCCAGTCAGTCATGCGACCCTGAGACTAAACAACCAGTACTCTTACGAGCATTATGTACAAACACAGCCATTCTGTTTTTCACTTTGAGTGTGGTGTTGAGTAAATTACTTTAATAATAATTAAACACCATTATAAATGAGCTTCATGTTAGATGGTTTTGCTCAACTGTGGACTAATGTAAGCATTCTGAGCCCATTTGAGGTAGGTCAGACTAAGGCTCTGATGTTTGGTAGGTTATGTATATTGAATGCATTTTTACCTTATGATATTTTCAACTTACATTGGGTTTATCAGGACATAACCCTATCTTAAGTCAAGGAAGATCTGTAGGTTGTCTCCCTTGGGAATGGATTGATTGTGTTCTTTGTGTGATAGAAAGGACAAAAGGAATGATCTGATTAAGGCAGGGATTGTTAATGTTTACCCAGTATCCATATGCTTCTCTATATTTCCAAGCTTTCTCTGGTGATAGGTTTGAGGCCGCATGACTAGTTTCAGCCAGTATAATTTGGGGGTAGTGACGTGTTATGTTGGGGCAAGGCAAGCTCTTAGAAATCGTGTATATCAGGTGTAGTTACAAGATGGAGGGGAACCACCTGAACTTCACTGGACTTGCCTGAATAAGAAATAGACCCTGTGTTAAGCCCATGGTACTTTGAGTTTTTTGTTTTGTTTCAGCAACATAATCTAGCACTATCCTGACTAAGTGATAAGCATTTTTCTATATTATTTTAGATTGATTCAGGTTGATTGAATTCAGCTTTAGCTACTTTTAAAGCAAATTTGAAAGTGAGTCTCATTCTTTGTACAATTTATATTAATAGACCATTACTATGTCTCCATCCTCACTAAATAAATTCTAAAACTTTTAAGAGGACCTGTGTGAAGAAGCAAGAATTTGTTAGCTGTCTTAGGTTGTTTATGTGACTGAGTACAGGGAAGAGGCAAGATGTGAAGCTGAAGATTCTAAGTTTACTAACATATCCCCAAGTGGCAGCGCCTGGGAATGAATGGAAGTCAGTCAGACATTCCATAAAGACGCCTATGTCATGCAGGGGGTTTAAACTTAATCCTGAAGATAATAAAAATCACTAATGGGAGGAGGATGCCATGATCAGGTTTGCATTTTTTTTTGTGATAGTCATTAAAGTATTCAACAAATATTTATTAAGGGAATGTTAAGGTGAGCTAGACAGACATGTTACCGACTTTCACAGGGCTTATATTCTAGGAAGGGGAGAGAGTGTTCAATAAACAAATCAGAGAGTTGAAAGTTATATACAGAAAATTAATATTTAGTTGGAATACAGATTACCTGAGTGGCTAATAACAGCCTAAGAAAGCTTTTGAGATGAGACCCAAATATCAGTAAGGAGCCAGCCATATGAAAATTAGAAGGACATTGCAGATACAGAGAGCAGAACTATGGCAGAGACTTTTATTACTCACATCTGGCTTGCTTCTACTTTCTTAGCCTATAGGATGATAACACTTACCGTTATCTTGCAGGTAAGTGGGGTTAAGGACAAGCTCTGGAAAATGGGCCGTGAGAGGAAGTGATAGAAATTCTTCTCCCACAACAATCATGGATGAGGCTGCATACTGACATGGTAGAACCTGAAGACTGAGACTGCCTGAATTAGAGTCCCTCATGGACAAGAGTTGTCCTAGAGAATCGCCCAGCTTCACTGGACACTTTGTGTGATTTGGGGATTGTATATTACAGTAGCATAACCCATCCTATCTGTCTAATGCAGACCTTGAGGTAGGGCTTCTACATCCACTAATCTCAGTCAAAGGAAGGTCAATAGGAAATATTATGTTTCTAATCCGCAGCAACCTTTTCATGTACAGATGGAATCCTACCTCACAGTATAGTTTCCCTCGGGCAGAGACTGGTATTGAAATGGTGTTTATACTTGAGCCTCACACAATGCTCCTCATTTTGATTTGTATCTCTGCTTAGAAGTGCACTGTTTGCTGAGTAAGTGACTAATGAGTTCATGTTACTGGAAAGCCAGGTGGAAGCAGTATAAATGAATTAGAGAAAAGGAAGGGTGCCTACCTCACCACAGCTAGAAATGTGTCTTCGTAGAACTGGTCATATGATAGGGCTACTTTTGCTTAGATTCTTTGGAGCTGCATCATGACACTGCTACTTAGGCTCTTCCATCATCTTTCTCTTAACCTCAACTCTAGAAATTATCTGTACTCATTTCTAATACTTTGCTCATCAAATATTACTGCCTATTCTGCACAGACCTTTCATGTCCTAAGAAACTTTGAATGTGCCATGAGATCTATAGTTCCCCATCCCCTAACACTGAATAAAAAGTACATTCATTACTTCAGTTATTTATATAGTGTTAGGTTCCCTTCTCTGAAGAAGTTCTGAAGAGATTTTTAAATCTGTGGATTTCTCCACTTCTTAAAGAACTGGAGAAAATAAAGGTAAGCACCCTTCAGTCTCTGCAAAAGGCTTTAATTTAGTGCCTCTTCTAGAGATACGTATTTTCCTTCTCTGTCAATAGATGCAAAGAATAATGCTTTCAAATACTAATTCACATGGTTAAACTAGTTGGTCTGTTTCTGTATTTGGTAAATCATTATGGTTTACAAATACCTATTATGCCAGCTTTCTTTAAGAAAATGAACATGCAATAATGCCACCTTGTATTTAAATAGTATATGATTTCACGAACTTATATTGTTCACATGAATGAATGGGACAGAAAGGACTGTGAAGAACATCTCTCTTCCAAATTTCAAGTGTTCCCTGCCTTCTGCCTTGCTCTCTACCTCTAACTTTGAAAATAGTGCCTTGGGGTGGGAGGTTAGGGTGAGGGGCAGGGGAGGAAGGCGGGGACAAGGAGATTGACGTTTAGGGTGGAGAAAAGAGGGCGAAGAGGCTCGGGCTGTGGTCTTAGTTTGGTCTTCACTTGCCCCTCAATCACCTGTTGAACACTGAGGCTCAAAGACTCCATCCCAAGTCACCCTGGCCCCCCACTTGGTGCACACTTTGGGGAAATCTCCTTGGTTTGGGGGCTTCAGCTGCCACCCGTACGCAGGTGACAGCCAAGTCTCATTCTGGCCCAGATATTTCATGTGAGTGTAAAGCCTGCGTTTCTGATGGCCAGTGGACGCTCAGCTGGATAGCTCTCCAGCGGAGCAGGGGTTGGCAAACTACAGCCTGTGGACTTAGTCTGCCCTGATGCCTGTTCTGCAGCATGCAAGCTGAGAATGGTTTTTACATTTTTGTAGCTGAAAAACATCGAAAGAATATTTCATGTGAAATTCAAATTTCATTGCCCATAAATTAAGTGTTCTTGGAACAGAGCCATGCTCATTTAAATTGACTGGCTGCTTTCATGCTACAATGACCGAGTTGAACAGTTACAAGTAGTTGTGACAGAGACTGTGTTCCACAAAGCCTAAAACATTTGCTATTGGGGACTTTAGAGAAAAAGTTTGCCGCTCCCTGATCTAGAGCACAGCTGAAGCAATGCTATGGAATTCCCCAGGCTGTACCACAAAAGACGGTGCGGCATCTGCCCTGTAGACTGAAATACTCAACTCCAAAGGCTTCGGCTGCCACATCAGCAGTCTGAGTGCCCTGAAGTCAGCGTGGTAATGTGCAAACCAGCTGACACGGGTCCCCAAGGGAGCTGCTCCAATCTCCCCTCCCAGTCCCCACAGACTCATTGCTAAGTGCATCATAAACTCCCAAGCCAGAACTGCCCAGCTGAGTCCTTCCTGAATTGTAGACCCGCAGAAGCCATGAGCAATACTAAAATGGTTGTTGTTGACTTAAGCCACAACATTTTGGCATGATTTTTATGCAGCAATAGGTAACTGGAACATGGACATTTCTTTTCCCTACAATAGCCTCTTCCTTGCTCCCTTTCAATCCATTTGTAGCATGTATGTTATCACTTCCCATAGTCTGTTCCTTCCTTGGAAGAGTAATTTTCATCAGCATCCTTCTTCGACCCTCCTGTAGGCTGAGTATACATCCTCATTCCTTTGTTCGGCTTGGCTGCATGGCTTGCTTGGACCAATGGAAGTGCGGTGGATGTTACTTCTAAGTAGAGGCTTTTAGGGATACGCGAAGTTTCCTCCATGCCCTGTCAGATGATCACAGTGTGTCTCCCGGAGGGGCTGCTCCATCGGCCCAACACCTAGAACGGGAAGATGTGGAGTCGGCTCACAGTTCACCCGCAAACTAGAGCAGATTCTCAGCATCACAGAGCTGCTGGTCCTCAGCTGGTCCATTGTTGATACGGAACACGAATGACAACCTTTGTTGTTGCAAATCACTGCGATTTTGAAGTTGTTCCCCAGCATGACTAGCAAAATGAGTCTCTTCTGTGTGCCAGGGCACTGAGCATATACAGAACACACTGCAACGGACTGCTTCTGGGCCCTCATCTCCTGCCATCACCTGACAGTCTCTTCCCAGGGATTCTGTGTTTCTGTACCCTTTGCCCATAGTATTCTATTCCCTCTGCCGGGAATGCCTTTGGCTGATTATCAAACTGCATGTACTCTTTGAAACTTTCTTGAAATGCCATCTCCTTTGTGAAGCCTCCCCCAATGTCCCCCAACAGTCTCTCCTGGTACCTTCTCCAGCACTTGTTCAAATGTCAGTCAACAGGTATCTTTGTATGGTGATACTTGTTTACCAGTCTGGGTCCCCTGCTAGACTGTCATCTCCTTGAGGACAGGAAGAGTGTCTTTTCCACATTTGTATCAAGCCCCAGACCCCGCA
>JAQQAC010003584.1:18450851-18529076 GCA_029783875.1 Phataginus tricuspis | reverse complement strand
ACCCAGGAAGAGTGTCTTTTCCACATTTGTATCAAGCCCCAGACCCCACACGTAGCCTAGCACTGAAGAGGACCCAAGTAATGTAGAACAAGTGACCAAGGAAGAGGGAATCCTGAGGGTGAGGGATAGGACTTAAGTTTGGAGAAAATCCTCTGTCTGGAACTCATTTCTTGCCTCCAGCATTTTCCTGCAGAACCACTCAGATTCGAATAAATATCAAGGGCAAGCTTGAAGGGTGAAGGAATCACAAAGGTTCATCTTGAAGACTGTTGCGGTTTTAGAGGAGTTTGGCATTGATTTTATATCACCTTGTTTGTTTTGGTACCGCCATACCACCCATCATCTCCCCTTCTCTTAGCCCTTCGTCTTGTCCTCAAATGCTCCAACCAGTAAGTTCCAGGCCACCACCCAATTTACAGTACCCTAGCACACCTTCAAAGAACCACCCAGGTCCCTGTTAGAGCAGACACTTCTCACTGAAGGTCTCCGTCAGTTCTAGGGGCAGCTTTTTGATAGAGGACCGTTGAGAGGGCCTAGTGTGGACCGATCCCACCCAGAGGAGGCAGAGATGAGGAGACTGAGCCTTTTCTTCGTCAGCGCCTACAGCATATTTCATGGAGCTGCACTTGCTGATTGATCAGGACTGCTCGCCGACAGCATTGTCATGTCAGCATGATGGGGACACGCTTAGGTAAGTCTTGAATTTTCTGTGTATTTCTTTAAAAACCCTCTATGAACTTAATGTAGTAACTATCAAACTGTGAGTACTGGTTGGATATATACTTGTTTTATTTGACTATAATCCTGGCTCAGCCTCTGGCTAGCTGTTTGGGCCTCAGCAAAATGAGTGGTTTGGAAGTTACTGAGAGCTAATGTTCCCTTAAACCTCTGAGATTCTAAGATTTCATAATGGATTTAGCAGCTGCAGGTTTTTGATGATGTGCCCAAAAATACACACCACAATTGGATCAAGATTGTGAATGCGCCGATCTTTAAATAAGGATGAGTAGGGGAACTGATGAAATTATGGTGAGGATAAAATAAAATGCTGGATGTGAACATGCTTTGAAAATGTTTGCGCATTTTATGCAAAGTCCTGCCCATATGGAAGAATGAAACACCACATTCAGTAGCTTGCTATCCCCTTAACAAAACTGGTGATTATTTTGTACTAATGATAGCTCACAAAAGAAAGAAATGGCTGAAAACAGGTCCTGTTGAGAGGTGGTATAAAGAATAGAACATCCCCCATTACTCAGAGTCTCCCGCCCTTTCTTTGCTTCGTGGATCGGTGTCTGTCATCACCACCTGACCAGTGTGTGAACTAGACACACAGCATCTTTCTGGACCCACTGTCTCCATTCAGGGGCCACCGCTCAGCCCCGCCTCCTGGTCCAAGCGGCCGTCTCCTCTTGCCTGGACCTCAGCATTCCTCTGTCCCGCCCACACGCGTCTGTGCGGCAGCTCATCTCCCTCCACCTGGCCCCACACTTCCAACTGAGTCAAGTGCTGCCCCTGCTAGAGCCCTTCTGTGGCTCCCCACTGGCCTCAGGACAAAAATACAGCCCCTCAATGCTGCCGCTTGCCCTGTCCAGCCCCTCGGCCTCCAGGGCTCCAGATGCCCTGGCTTTCCTTGGGTCTTTCTGTCGCAGCCTGCTGCCTCCATGAGGCTTTCGCTCGCATGCCCCTCAACCTGACGGCTCTCACTGTCTCCTCTCCTGACGACTCCTACCTTTCAAGAGGCCCTGAGCACCCTTTCCTCGGGAAACCTTCCCTTTGTTACGCCGTCTCATGGCTTCATGCACGCGCAGGACATTTAGTTGTGTGACTGTTTGATAAATCATAAACTAATTCCCATCAGACCAGGGACTATGTTTATTTTTGTTCATCGTTTGAATCCCCAGCCCCTAGCAGAATAGGAGCTCCATGAATATTTTTAGAATAAATGAATACTGTTAAGCTTTGCCTTCTTTCCCCTGGTACCTCAAGACCAGAACACTCCTGAGCGTTCCGTTTGGATCTGTTTCCTCAGTGCCAGCTACCGTCTAGAGGGGCACGGGGATCACTGTATACTTGGGCCTGCGGGCGACTCCGTGTGCAGTCCACACCGGGAGGGGAAATCCTCCCGCACCAAGGATTATTTCGACGTGTTGGTTGGTCTACCCGGATGGAGCTCCTGCATGGACAGCCAGCACCGCCCACTGGTCTGAGCCGTAAGGGCTCTTCCGGTTCTGAAAACAACAGAAAAAAAAAAAATCAGGAAGCCATAAATAATTAAGAGTAATTATATCTGAGGGTGACCAGAAAAATCCTGGGCCTGGTCTAAATTTTATCCATGTGGGTGAGGCAAAATTAGCCTACTCAAAAGAATTACTAAGACAATTGTAAGAAAGGGCTTAAAACTGTTTTTTGTTGTACCCTTAGAGTCCTGCTTGTTCAGTGGCATGATTACATTTGTGCGTGGTATTTCTTCTCCTTTTATCTCTATGTGAAAGACATTCCTACTCAACCCAGCTTCAGTCGGGACAATGGGCCAGATCCTCCTCCTTTCTTGAAATGTTCATCTTACAGCTCTAAGGATGCCACATTCTGGTCTTCCTCAAAGTCTCTTGGGCAGCTCCTTTTCAAGCCCCTTCACTAGCTCTTCCTCCTGTTAAGCTGCTCAGCTGGGCCCCAGGGTTCAGGCCTCGGCCCTTTCTCCTTCTCTGTGTGATCTCATCCAGAAACATGGCTTTAATTACCATCTCTTAACTGAAGTCTCCCAAATTTATATCTCTGATTTTGACTTCTCCCCTGACTCCCAGACTTACATAATCAAGCCAAGCCAAACCAAACCAAACAAACACATTTTAACTCCTTTTGCATGTGGTGCTGAATCTTTTCCATGTTCCCCTCTGGACCCTCGTTCCCCCCATCACTGTCCCGTGCCCGTGAGAATGACCATTGTGTGCAGCATGACCACGCTGTCTTTCTTTCGGCCTCCAATTGGGTTTTTTCCCAGTGGGAAGCCCTGGTAATAGATGGGGAGGCAGGAGGACAGTGCGGTTGGATACATGTTCCCTCATCTTCCTCTTGGCCTGCTCACCGTGCGTTAGATGTTTCCTTCTATTGGGGTCCCTCCTCCCCAGGGGCTACAGCTATTCTCTCTAGTTTCCGGGGAGCCCAGCCTGCCTTGCCTTGTCCGCTCAGGCCTAGAGCTGGTTACCAGTCTGTGCTGTGGCTTGTCCCAGGGCACTTCATCAACGCCTGTTGGGGTCGCCTCCCTGCCCATGGTCCTATAACAGTGCCTGCATTCAGCTGTCGCCAGTGCTCCAGTTTGAGCGGGCATCTGTTTCCTGCATGATCCTATAAGGACATCTAATAGACATCTCAAACTTAAAATCACCAAATAGGATTCCTACCCCCCTACACCTGCCAGCCCTCGCATCATAGTACATGGCACCAGCACGCATCCCCTTGCTCAAGCCAAGAACCCAAGACTCAATTCTGTTATAAAATGTCAGCACATTGCTGAGTCCTCATGGTTTTTATATGAAGATTGCTCATCTGTGACTCTCCATTTTAACAACTACAGAGTTAGAAGACGGGGGCTTGTTGTGATTGCTGTTTATTCCATCTGAAGGGAGAATATCCATCATTTCTCACTCAACTGTGAACCCTTCAAGGGCATCACCTCATTCATCTTTGAATCATTACCTAGCATGGTATTTGAAACATAGTAGGTACCCAAGATATGTATGCTGGATTTATGAGTTAATTAAGGCTTGTTAGATATTGACCTAATTAAAGGGACCCTTTTTGTTCTAGCATACTTAAACTTTTAATAAAAATGTAAACCTTATCTCATTGGTTTGGTCTTAACTTCCTACAAGTAATTCCTTCTTAGCCTTAGTGTTCCACAACTTTTAGTTTTAATTCTTCTAAAGTGCAAGGGATGAGGATTAAGTAGGAATGTTTTTGGCTTTTGAGTTGTTTTTAAGCTCAGTGAAGTTCACAAAACCACTGGGAGACTTTTACATGAACAGCTGTTAATGTGACCCTGTAGAAGGAAATGTGCATTTAAAAAAAGTCAGAGTATAAACAATAAATATGCTGGGAGGTCAAACTGAAAAGGGGAAAAGGAAGGCTGGGAATAGGAGGGCCGAGACAAGGGGCCATTCCACACCAGCTCTGACACAGCTAAGCATTTCCCCTGATGTCTTTAAAAGTTGTAGCCATTTTTGGAGAAGAGATGATGTGGCTATTTATGAACATCATGTTGCTAGGTGACACCAGGGGATGAGCACCCTGGTAACGTATCAGTCATTGATTTCCAACACTAGGTCTTATGAGGGTGGAGAACAGAAGCCAGGAAGGAATGCAGAGGCATTGGGACAAGGAGTGTCTAGAGTAAATAGATCAGCTTTAGAAAAACCTTCATTTTTCTCTCTCCATTCCGATAAATGATCTGTTCAAGATCTTAGGCCCAGTCCTTCCTCCTGCTCTCTCATTTGGGGCCCCCTTGTTGCTGGCAGCCTTTTCCTCTATTATGACATTTGGCCTCCCCTGGGAGAAGAGCAGATCTGCTTCCTGCAGAAGCCAGGTCAGGAAATCACCAGGGAGGAAACCGAGGAGTCAGGCGCCCCATGCAGCAAGTCTGAGAATGGGCGTTTCCTTCTGTTTGCACACACACGGCGTGGGAACGTGTGCGAGGCTGTGTGTTTATGCTAAGTGCAAGTCAGGGTGTCCATATGATGCTCTCTGTGATGAAGCCGGCTTCCAATTACCTGACCCCTGCAATTTAAACGCATTTGTAGCCATTCTGAACCTGAAGCAAAGTCAGCCACCATTTTGAAAACCACCTATTGAAAACTAGGCTCCTAATGTTTAGTTACATAATAAGCATGAATTCAGGTTGGGAATATACAGGTTCACACCTGTATATCAGCTGGAATCAGTGACTGGCCGCCTGTGAGATATTAGCTAGCACCCTGGGGTTATCGAGTATTTATGAATGCTTTGAGGCAGGGTGGTGTGTGTGTGTTATATAGTCCTGTGTTTTTGAGGCTAACCCACTTTAGGGACCCAGGCTTGAGTATAATTGCAAGGTGGATGCTTTGAGCCTCGTCCAAAGCACTTACTGGAACTGAGGTTGCCTTGCATCCCCGCCTCTCTGAGGCTACAGTGAGTCTCATGCACCTCCTAGTGGCCGTGAGCTGTGGGAACAGGTCCCCTTCATCAGCTTCTCCTTGGAACAATGCTGCTGGGGCTGTCCTCTGTCGTGTCTGACCGGGCTTCTTGCTGCTGCTATCCGCACTGCTCTTACAGCTCCATTGCAGTTCTCCAAGTTAAAGAAGAGGCTGTCCTCAGTGATACTAGCTCTTGAGTGCCACCCCTGTCTGGAGCCCACTGATAACCGCCTTCATGCACCTTGGTAAAGCATGATTTCCCACTATGAATAGCCAAAAGATGACACCTCTAAGTGAGAATCTAAGCAAACGTCATTTAAAAAAACATGTTCCTTCTTTCTGCTGAACCACTGTCCTTCAAGGCAAATGGCTTGGCATGAGAAACCAGTGCCGAACTTCTGTCCCCACTCGTACTCTTAGCCTGGCTGGTGCCCTGTGAATATCATATGTGGAAGCTTTGTGTTTGAGATAGCATACTAGTTTTGAAAAAAATGTTTTATTATGAAAAATTTCAAACTTGTACGCAGAAGGTGGAATAAGAACAACATAAAGCACTCAGTTTGAAAATCACCCATTTTCAACAATTATCAGCTCATGGCTAATCTTATTTATATATACCTTAACTTTCTCCCCCACCTCAAATATTCAAAAGAAATTTCTAGAAGATTGTGTTGAATTTGTATCATCTCATACTGTAAATATTGCAGTATGTATCCCTAAAAGATAAAGATGCCTATAAAATATAAGGAATACCATTGCCACAAATAGTTAAAAACAGTTAATAGTAATTCCTAAATATCAAACATTCAAATTGATGTTCATATCACCTTGTTGGTGTCATAACTTTTTTTTAACAGTTTCCTTGTTTGAATCGGGACCAAGTAAGGTCCATACATTGTGATTAGTTGATTGTTTTATGCTTTGCAGTTCCTTGCCAGCATTCTCAGACTTGTCTTCTAATTACTTAGGCATATTAATCCTGTATATTTTAAGGTTATGTCTAATAACCTCATTATTTGTATCCCTTGTGTATGTGTATCTATCATGTGTTTTTTCTCGTCTTCTTGTATGCCTGGTTTTTTTTTGTTGAGATCTTGACATTGAAGAAATATTCTAAGGCTGTGATTCGATTATCATCCTCCAAGGTCTACTTTTCTGTAGGCAGGTATCCAGGCTAGGGATGCTAGCAATTGTAGATCACCTTAGTTAAACCAGGGACTGACATTCTTTAAGCTGGTTTTGAGTCCTTGAGAGGGATGATTTATTTCTAGTTCACCTTACTTCTGGGTTAAGTTCCTAAAATATTTGCCAGGGCTCCTTTGATTTTTGTTCTCCTATCCCTGTGAATCTGTTGGAAGCTTGTTTAGCCTTTCAGCCATTACTTTTTAGACTGGCAATTCCTAGAGGGGAAAAATAACTCTAAATGTTGGGCTCACCTCTCTCTTAGGTCTTGCTCCATAATTCCTCAACACCTTAGTAGCTCTCTAATACCTTCAAAGAGATTTTTTGTTTGTTTAATTTTTTTAGTTGTTTTAAATGGAAAAGTAGTTCTGAAATAACCTAATCCACCAAAGCTGGAAGCAGAATTCCATGAAAGGGAAAGATTTTGTGAAAAATGAAGAGTCGCAGATTTGTTGATGTTTTCTTTGACATCATATAGTTATTGCTAGTATGCTCCCTGGTAGATTTTTAAAAAACGATTCACATTCTCGGTCTATTTCTTCAAAGTAAAAGCGACGTTTAACAGTAAGCAAGGGACCACTTTTCAAAAGAAATTTGTGCTGTGGAGAATTTAAGAAGGAATGTTTGAGAAACAATTCCATCATCTCAAGATTTTGTTGTTGCAAGTGATGTCAGGTTGGCATTTATAAAATTTCTCATCTGCACAGCAGTTAAAAACTAGGAATCATGCCTTTCTAACCTATTTAAATTTTTCTACTATAAGTTTCAACGAGTCTTGAGGCCACTTGTTAAAAATGCTAAAATGCAACATCTTCCAGTTATATGCCCAACAAGAGTAGAAATGGAAACTTGCTAACCAGATCCTTCCCTACTCCCACAGAAGCCCTTGTGTATAATCGGTGGATGAGGTCTAAAGAAGAGCAGCCATAGTTTGATAAACACGGCCAGTGATGCACTTCTTTCATTTGGATTTACGTATTTTGTGATTCTTTTGCTAGTTATAGCTTCCATTAAAATCAAATATAAAAGCTGAATTTAGGATGAGATACGTAAGTATATACAGTGATATTGCTCATGTTAATAATTTCTTAATGAAGTGAGTGGATTTGTAGTGTTTTAGTAAATGTTATTTTAAAAATTGTTATTCATCCTTTTTCCTTTTTTCAGATGTTATTTAGGATGCACACAATATATAAATTATTGCAGTATATATATATATATATATAACTTATAAGTAAACTTACATGTATCAGGGGTAATGCTCAGAAATATTTGCTGATGGGCATTATGATCAAAAATAGTTCGGAGCTCCTGTTCTAGGGAATATAACAAAGGCAGTGCATGTACTAAAAAAATTCAGTGTTTATATTTCAAAAACAAAACAAGCTGTTAAAAAGAAAACAAACAGCTGGGTTAGCATTCCCTTGAATGGTGGAGCCAGGAGGAAGTTGGAGTTTCTGCTTCAAATTACTTCTCTTCTTTGTTTTTAAACAGGCAACATGGTTTCTACAAAACTCTCCTAAGGCTGGAGACATTTTCAGCCCCCATTGTACAGTGGTTAGGAGTACAAGTTTTGAGTCCTGGTAAAATTGGTGAAGGGCTAATAATCATTTTATTTATTTATTTTTGCCACGTGACATCTGAGCGCCCTCCCTGTTTGCAGTTATCCACCCGCCCATTCTGGGAACCCCTATGGCAGCCAGAGGGGTGGCTAGACGTGAGTTGCTGTAGCGGAACTGAGCGCTGGGTGCTCACCGGAGTTTCTATGGTATCACCTTCCCAGTCCTCGTTCTCTGCTCTTCTTGTCAATGCTGTGAGCCAATCCGTGGTCCTCTCTGCCTGACCTGGCCGATGCTTCTGATGCTCATACCCAAGACATGTGAGAGACACACTACCTCACTGTGATTTTGTTGTTAATTCTGTTTTTTAAATCATCATACAATATAGTATTGTTTCTTATTTTGTTTTGTGGACAGTGTTATGAATTTTAACACCTGCATAGAATCCTGTTTCCGCCACCACCATCAGGATATAGTTACAGTTCCACACCAGGAAAGACTCCCTCCTGTTCACTCCCCCACATGCGCAGCATCTAGTGCGGGTCTGCACCGTGGGGAGTGGTCTAGCTGTACTTCAGTCCTCAAGGACTTGGGTGTGCCCGTTACGATCAGACCCATGCAAGCACACTAAGGGGTGAGCCCAGTAGTTCACAAATAACCTTAGAGGTTCACTTTTCTGAGCTTGCTCCTCTCTGCAATTTTCCTATAATTTCTGATTCCCAGGGATCCCCTCTCTGGTCCTCTGACCAGAGTTCTGTGGCTTTAACTGTCCCACTCTGCAGACCACCTGGCGAGTCAAACAGTGGAGGGTTGGAGAGAGAGAGGAAAAAGGCAGGCAACCAGGTTCCCCCCAGCTGGATCTCTGGGGATCACAGCTCCACCAGCTGGAGGGGAAGGTTCCTGCCTCTCACATTCTGGCTTCTGTTGAACGGCAGGTGCCATGAGAGTGCAGAGGGCAAGAACGTGGAGAGAAGGGACTAGAGGGAGGGGGGCCTCCGCATTCTCGCTGAGCTTTAGGGGTTCCCTTTTCTGCTCCTGAGCCAAGCCTAGAGAGAGTCTCCCGGAACTCTGCGTGTTCACACCAGTGCCTATGTCTGGATCCCAGGCTGGGTTGAGCTCAGGCCTGGGGACACCAGAGAAGGAAACAATGGTAAACATGACCAGTTTCATTGTCCTTTGAATTCTGGTCTTCTTCAATCCGTCTGCTACCATTTACCTTCCTGAGTCCTCAGACAGCTGCTCCACACATTCCGTCCCGGATTTATATGGGTGTTTTCTGGGGGACTGGGTTTTTGCAAGGATCCAATGCGATATTGCATGTTGTACCAAAATACCTGACATGAACTAAAAGCTGATTAAATATTAGATATTATTATCTTTACTAACTTCTATTTACTTTGGTTAATTGAGCTATTAACCAAGATTAATTAGAAGCATCAAATTTCTTCAGAAGTATTTTAAAACCAAAATACCGGCTTAAAAATTGTTCTGCCCAGACTATGTATGGCAATGTGTTCTTTTGAAAAGAATTTCCAAGAAATACCTTTCCTTTTGTCCCCCTGCTTTTTAGCTCAATTTAGAGGTCGTGTGTTTATTTACAGGTGGGATGTGCTATTTCTTTCATATTTATGTCACAGAACAGAGTGATGTGAGGATGCCGTACCCCTAATCATTTGTAGATCCAAACAGAGATGGGAGGAATGGATGGGGCAGGGAGGTTCTGGTTCAGAGAGGATGTTTTCCTTCCTTCTGAGTCCTAATTTATGAGCACAAGTGAATTACTGTGGAGATTTCCAGAGTTTATGTTTTATTTATTTATTTGTAACTTAGCCCAGAGAAAAGAGAACAGGATTTAGAGTCTGGAGAATTCAGTGCTTCTAGACCAGATGTTGACAAACTATAGCTAGTGGGCCCCCCCCTCCATAAATACATACATAAATACGCAATGTAATAAATAATGTAGTGAATAAATATAGTTATATTGGAACACAAGCATGCTTACATATTATCTGTGACTACTTTTTTTTCCCTAGTTTTATTGAGAAATAACTGACATACCTCACTGTGTAAGGTTAAGGTGTTACATATATTGTGACATGGTTATCACTGCAGGTTTAGTTAACATCTAGCATCTCATGGAGATACAATAAAAAGAAAGAAAAAATTCTCCTTGTGATGCAAACTCTTAGGATTGACTCTCAATGACTTTTCTATATATATTATACAATTCTTAAATTTTCATCCAATGATGGACACTTAGGTTGTTTCCATGTCTTGGCTGTTGTAAATAATACAGCTATGAACCTGGAGGTGCAGATATCTTTTCAAGTCACTATTTTTATTTCCTTTGGATATATTCCCAGAAGTGGAATTGCTGGATCATATGGTAGTTCTATTTTTTATTTTTTGAACCAACAGCCATTCTGTTTTCCATAGTGGCTGCACCAGTTTACAATCCCACCAGCAATACACAAGAGTTCCCTTTTTTCCACATTCATGCCAGCATTTACCTCTTGGGGTTTTGTGTGTGTGTGTGATAACCATTCTAAAAGATGTGAGGTGATATTTCATTGTGATTTTAATTTGCATCTCCCTAATAACTGGTGATGTTGAGCATGCTTTCATATACTTGTTGGCCAATCATATATCTTCTTCGGAAAATGTCTATTCAGGTCCTTTTTCCAAACTACTTTCATGCTAGAGAGTTTATTAGCTGCAACAGTAACTGGCCATAAAACCTAAAATATTTACCATGTGGGTCCTTATAGTCTGTAGACTGCTGTTCTAAACCCAACTCTAATCATTTGGGCAAATACTTTTTCCTCCCTGGGAACCAATTTCCACATTTAAATAAAAAGAAAAATCTGCCTTAGATGATCTGTAAGTGCCCATCTATGCCTCACATGACACTATTAATAAAGGCCAGTTCATCTATAACCCAAAAGCAAACAACTGGGTGATCTTAAACTTTTACTTGTGAAAAATTTCAAGCACATACAAAGGTAAAGAGAATGATATAACAGATTCTCATGTGCTTATTACCCAACTTCAATAAATATGAACTCATGGCCAATCTTGTTTCATGCATACCCTCCCAGTCCCCAAGCACCCCCCTGCACTCTCCACCCACTAGGTTTTTAAAAATAAAATCCCAGGTATCATCATGTCATTCATAAATACAGTATGCAGCTTTAAGAGAAAGGACTCTTTTCTAAAACATCACAAGACTTTTAACAAGTTGTTTTATTGAGATAAATGTCACATAACAAAATTCACCATTTTGGCTATTTTAAAATATACAATTTAATAGTTTTTAAGTACAGGTTTAATCACAATGTTGTCCTTCACCACTAGTGAGCATGGAAAACAGGAAATTCCAGTACATTTCCATCATCCCAAAAAGAAATCCCTTACCTATTAGTGGTCACTTCCAATTTCCACCTCCCCATATCCTCACAACCATTAGTTTACTTTCTATTTCCATAGATTTGCCAATAGAAATGAATAGTTAGAGTCAGAAGCTTGATCAGAATCATACAATATGTGGCCTTTATGTCTGGCCTTTTTCACTTAGCATGTTTTCAAGGTGCACTGATCCTCTAGTGTGTATCCGTATTCATTCATTCTTCTGGCTGAATAATATTCTATAGTATATGTATACCCCACTGTGTTTATTCCATCTTCAGGTGATGGACATTTGTGTTGTTTTCTCCTTCATTTTTAGGCTATTGTGAAAATGCTGGTATACAGGTTCATGTGTAACTTCATTTAAGAGCACGTTTTCATTTCCTTTGAGGAGTGGAATTACCGGATTGTATAGTAAGTCTACATTTAACTTTTTGAGGAACTGCTGACCTGTTTTTCCAAAGTGGTTGCCCCATTTTGCATTCCCACCATCAAGGTGTGAGGGTTGAAATTTCTCCACGTCCTCAGCACCACCTGTCATTATTGGGCTTCTTGATTATTGCCGTCCTTGTGGGTGTAGTTTTGGTTTGCATTTCTCTGATGGTTAATAATACCCACAATCTTTTCATGTGCTTATTGGCCATTTGCACATCTTCTTTGGAGAAATATCTACTCAGATCCTTTGCCCATTTTTAATTGGGGTATTTGTCTTTTTATTGTTGCATTGTCAACATTTATATATATTGTCAAAATTTGTATATTCTGGATACTAGATGCTTGCCAGAAATATGATTTGAAAATGTTCTCTCCCATTCTGTGGACTTTGGTTTCACCTTTATTGTGGTGTTCTTTGATGCACAAAAATTTTAAATGTTAAAATTTGTTTTTCCTTTTGTTGCTTGTGTCTTTCAGTATCTTTTTAAGACACTGTTGCCTAATTCAAGGTCACAATACTATTATCACAACTAAACAATTTAAAATGATTTCCTAAAATCATAAAATTTGTAGTCAGTGTTCACATTTCCCTGATACTGTCATAAGTGTCTTTTTACAACTGGTGTTTGTTTGTTTAATGAAAGAACCAAATTGCATCTGGGTGATAAGTCTACTAAGTCTCTTTAAAACAAGTAGCTCTTCCTCTTGCTATCTTTTTTCTTTACCATTCACTTACTTATCTGGGGAATTTCCCACATCCTGGATTTTGCTGATCGCAACCCCAAGATAGCTTCACCATGTCTTCCTACTTCCTGAGTGTCTCAGGAGATGAACAGGTAGAGTTAGAAGCTTGAGCAGATTCAGGTCCCACATTGGGCGAGAAGACTTCACAGGTGGTGCCATGTAACTGCCACTGTGTCACCGGGGGAGGCACGTGCCGTCCGGCTGGGTCTCCTTCTGTGATGTTAGGAGTGACCAGTGAATCCAGATGTCAGCTTGACCATCTGTTATACATCCCCCATCAGGGAATGAATGTCCTTGACATTATTTACATAGAGAGTCCTTGACATAATTATGAAATCTCTAAAGATGGTCTTTTAAATCTCTCTTTTTTCTCTTCCTTCCAATTCTTCAGTTTTCATACTTTCTCCTCGTCTCCCCCCAAACACACATATCTTTTATCTTTCAGAGACTTTTCTAGAGTCAGGAACAAAACAGGATAAGCTTTACACTAAAGTGTAGGGGACTTAACCTTTTTGCCTCTTGGTGAGTTGGCATTTAAGGGGGAAAATTGTAGCATTGACTTAACCTAAAGAAATAACCCCTAGTGATAGGAAGTCAAGCTCAAGTGCTGGAATTTTCTTTAAGCCAGAGTTTTCCCTAACAAAGTTCACTAACCACAGATTTCTTTTTACCTTGAAAACACAGCATCTGGCCTGCACTTGTGTGTGTTCTTTGTTGGGAACCTCACTGCTCTCAGCGATTCCTTTTACAAGTCTTCCCAGGTCTCCTGCAGGTGTTGGGAGCTGCAGAGTGAAATGACTAAAGCATAGACGGGGAGAAGGTGACTGATTATGACCATGTCATCTTAATATCCAGGTTTAAGTTATATATGTTAGAGAACTTCGAGACTTCTTGGCCACTTCCCCCCCAAAAACCAGAACACTTTAAAAATACTAGGAAACTTAAAATAAATATGGTCAAATATAGACATTTATTCTTCTTATGTTCCAGAACTCTGAAAAGCCTTCCAGAACTTGTCAGTCTAGAGCCATTCAGGCACTGCGCATGTCAGAGACCTAGGCTCCACTTGGTTGTCCCACTGGGCCTGGCCTCCATTCTCAAGGATCCCACGGCCCTAAGCGATTACTAGAACTTCAGTCATTAAATCGGAATTCCGACCAACAGAAAGGACGAAGAGGGCAAAGAGGAACCTGCCCCCTCTCTTTAAGGGTGTGCTCGTAAATTACCCACACCACTTCCTTTTTGCATTAGCCAGAAGTAGCCACGTGACCACATCTAGCTGCATGGGATGATGAGAAATGTCTGTATTCCAAACAGCCATGGACTCAGTTAAAAATCATGGATTTTATTATGGAAGGAGAAGAAAATGAATAGGGAAAAAGTAGTATCAGCCACACATAAACATTATAATAGCAAACAGGAAGCAATGTGATATCCACAAATTAAAAACAAAGTACTCTTAAAACGTTACTCACTAATTCTGAAGTATTAGCTATTATTTTGGATAGGACTTACTTTGCCTCCAAACGTCACACCAACCCAATGATCCCTAATCCTCCTCCTACAAAAAAAGACCAATTCTTTCCAGTGCCTTTTTGATGTCATTTGAAAGCCCACACTTGATAAAAATCAAATTATTGTAGTCAGTTGTCTCTATTTCAGTGACTTCCCTGTTTAGGAGAAACAACTTCTAAAACAGTTTCATGTGTATTGTATTTTTAAAGTTGCAATAAAGGCCTGCTTACTGAATCTATTTAGTACTTGGATTAGTCAGCTTGGGTTTTTGAATTGGTCATGTGGGCGAGGAATTCCTTGAAATCTTTTATTTAATTTCTGCTTTATATAAAGCACACCGTGTTCCCAGGCTCAAATGTTGTAAAAGAAATCCCCACTTCCAAAATAACATAATGTCCAAAGTGGTTGCCCTAAACTCACTCCTCTGGTTGACGGCGGCTGACTCACTGGGTGCTGGCAAGACTTCCACCTTCCCCAGTTTGAATTCTGTGGACATTAGGACAAACTTCCTGTTTGGTCAGGCAGTGGCTAGGAGTCAAATGGAGGCTGTGGTTTGTCTCTCTGGGTATGGCACTCAAGATGGAACTCACTGTGGGAGAGCTTAGGTGCTCTTCTGGCTGTGTGACGAAGAATGGCTCGGGCATCCTCTCGTCCTGTGAACCTCCCCCGTGGCAAAGATCCAAATTCTGATATTTCTGCTAAAAGCTTTTCGCTGATCAACTTTCAAGCCCCTCTGGACATGTGATCACAAGGTGAGTGTAACAATCTGCGTGCTCGCCCCCCAGGATTTAATCTGTGATCAAAAACTTGGTCTCACATTTTCTTTGAGATGCTCCCTTCCTCTTCCAGAGGTCAGTTTCAAGAGCCCCTCGTATCTTCTCACACATTTTCTTCCCTAGCTTCTCTCAACCTTCCATGTCTATCTTTCCTTTTTTTAAGTCATTGTTAAGTTTGGTCCCTCCACCCCATTTCTGATTCTGATTGTCTTTGCCATAACCCTAGAGTATAACCATATTTTAAAGAATAACACACATAAAATAAAAAATCCACCCACCCCTAAATCATCAATCCAAGGAAATTTTTCCACTCCTTTATTCTCCACGTTTTAGAGGGTTGTACTGGAGAGGTAAGGTGGAAGTGCTCAATCAGCCTCTGAATTTCTCTTTTTTCTGGTCACCACATTTTAAAGATTATCGCATGAGTCTATATTCCTATATTTCTCACTTGATTTTATGTATGGGCTCATCTTCTTGGATTCTGAGGGATGAAATTCAGTGTCTGACCTCACTCTCCTACCGTCTCTGGAAGGCTTTGTTATCCCTCGGACTCTGAAGAGGAAAATGAACTTTCAACTGATTACTGCTAAAAGTCAGTTTCTCTATTAATATTAGGGCTAAAAATAGTGATGAAGATGCAATAAAGGACCATGGAACACACTGGTGTTCTTATCCAATCAAAAATAATTTCCAAGGTCAAGAACAAAAGGAGATTAAACGTCCCAAGGCAGGTGCTGATGAATTACCTCTAATCTAGCTGCTCTTTCCCTACTCAGGCTCAACCTATTCCTTTTTTAAAAAAAATGTGTTTAGATAGACATAACATAAAATTTACTATACTAACCATTTTTAAGTGTACAGTTCAGTGATTTTAAGTACATTTGTATTGTTGTGCACCATCACCACCATCCATCTCTAGAACTCTTTCATCTTGCAAAACTGAAACTCTGTACCCACTAAATAATAACTCCCTAAGTCCTGCCCAGCCCTTGGAAACCACCTTTCTACTTTCTTTCTCTATGAAGTTGTCTACTCTGGGAACCTCACATGAGGAACTCAGAGAGTATTTGCCCTTTTTGTGGCTGCTGAATTTCACTTAGCATCATGTCCTCAAGGTTCATCCATATTGTAGCATGTGTCAGAATGTCCTCCTTTTAAGGCTAAATAATATTACATTGTGTGTGTGTGTGTATATATATATATATATATACACACACACACACCACATTTTGTTTATCCATTTGCCTGTCAATGGAATGGACATTTGGGGTTGCTTGCACCATTTGGCTTTTGTGAATAATGCTGCTATGAACATTGGGGTGCAAATATCTCTTTGAAACCATTTTCAATTCTTTTGGATATATACGCAGAATGGAATTCTGGATCATATGGTAAATCTATTTTCAATGTCCTGAGGAATCCCCATACTGTTATCTGTCAATGTATTCTTTTTATTTAAAATGGAGTCTCATGCTAGGGAACAGATAGCCCTGGATTTGTGTTTACTTGTAAAGGACTGCTGAAAACGGGGTCTAGGTGTTAGTAATTTAATGGTTGCCCCAACATGGAAAACCTATATGGCAATGAGAACAAACTCAGAAAAGAAAAAGGGAAATAGAGCACAGAAATAAATAACAAGCAGTGGGTCTGGATATAATTACTCTATCCCTACTTGGAGCTGTGCTGTGAACAATGCTCACCAGTTTCCTCTATTGCAGGTGTCCCTGGAGAGGCTCTGGGTGACTAGCACCTGGCAGAGGCCGGGATGCTTTTCCCAGGGAAACACGCCCACGGGCGTGGGACGGAGACACTTTGGCGTCTGTTTGTCATGGTTGGGATCCTGCAGATTTCTCTGGAATGAATCACTGCCTTGGGCTTCCAGAGCGCTACCCTGAGGAAAGCGGGCAGAGCTCTCTCTGAATCAAAAGCAAGGGTCTGGGGTACATCGTGTGTCCCCCTGCCCGGCGGAAGGCTGTCGGTGGGATTGGCTGCATCTGCCGCATGGTGGGCTTTCTTCCCACGGCTGCTAGGGGACTTTTCTGGGAACTGAGAGAACGTGTCTGTCCTTACCTCAAACCTGTTACTTCTCAAAGGCTAGGTTAGGCCTGAGGTTGCCTGTTTTCACGTTCTAGGCTTAGTTTTTATTGATGAAAATAACTTCCAGCTTCAGAAACTGGGGCTGGGGTCAGAAGGGATGTGCTTTTAGAGCTTATGCTTAAAAAAGAAAGGAAGGGAAAGCGTATCAGGCTTCTTCAACATCAAATGGCTCTTATAAAACTGAGTTTTGATGGGTTAAGTATAAATGATCCCAAAACATGTGGATTAAATTTTCCAGGAAGCCCACATGGATTTAAAAATCAGAAGGAAGGAGATCTTGGCAGTGTTGGTTTGGGCCTTCCCAGACTCCGGATGCTCTGCTGTTCCCTGGTGGGTTTCCATAGTCACACCGGGCTTCTGGTGATGGTGACTCACAGGATGGTTGACTGAATATTTGTCTGAGAAACAAGGCATTGCCAGTAGCCAAACTGGGCAATTCGGACTGAGAGCCCTCCCTGAGCTCTGGTCCGTCCTGCGGGCTCTCCCTGTCACCAGGTGCGCCGGGTCGGCCGGTCTGACCCTCTTCATCGCCTGGCACAGACACATGACGAGGGACAACGACTCTGCCACCACCAAGGGCCCGAAAGAGTGCTGGGTACATGGGGGCAGCTCACAAACGGCAGCTGGTGGTGGTAGGTGGCCCCATTGTTTCCGTTTCTCTTTTCCTTCTGGTTGTGCCACCCCTGCTTGGGCGGACTCCCTTCACAAGACCCAGAGGTCTTGCCACCTGCTCTGCTCCTCAGACCAGAGTCATAAACATTGCCCTGGGTGCTTCGACAATGCAGACCCCCGGGCCCCATGTGCTGGAGCTCCAGGTGCTTAGGGCTGGAGTGGGGATCTGTGTTTCAAACGAGCGCCTTTGGCGAGGTTGATGCAGATCTGAGGGCTGCGCTTGGCGCACAGCTGTCCCCTGGGCCGCCCCATCGGCAGCCCTCAGGGATGGTGTGCCCCGCGAGCCAGGCACACGTGGTCACATATAATGACGGCTGGAATTCCAGTCTCTCTAGTTACCTACTGGCATTTGTACAGCAAGGTTGTAATAGGAGGAAATGAAGGACACTCTCTGCTTGAGTGTCAATCTGGAAAGTGGTGTCTGTGTGGAAGGGGGGTTGGCTGGCAGTCTTAGGACAAGAACCCCCGAGTAGAGGGCCACACCCTGTCGGTGACAGCTCCCATCTCAGGTTCCCCTCTTCTGCATTAAATGCACTTGAATGGGGGGGCTTTCCTCCGGGACTTTGAAATAATCCTTGAAAGCAGTGGACCTTCAAGAGTGGGCAGGCTTCTCTCTCCTTGTGGGCACTTTCTCGGGAAGCAGCCAGTGTTGTCCCTGTTTCCCATCTGTAAGTCTTTTATCTGTATTCAGCAGCATAAAACCCTTTCAGGACACAACCGGGCAGGAGGTAAAGGCGAAGTGAGTTTCATCCTGGGAGGCCCGATTCCCACAAGGAAAGCACCGCGGCGGGAGCCGTCGGGAAGCACTGTCGGCGCGCATTGGGACTGGCGTGCGTTATGAGCTCCATCTGTTCAGAGCATCTGGGAGTCATGCAGCGGGGCAGGGCAAGATTCTGTTTCATTCCAGCATCTCCCTGTTACATGAGATCCTGCTAGTAATTAGGAACGAGCTAAAACTTGTGTATCAACTGACATGAGACACAGTTCTGGGAAAGGGACCCAACCCACCCCACTTGGAGTTGGGCCGAGTGAAAAGCACACCTTCTCTGTAGGTTTTAGCCAACAGAAGACCTTGACTAGAGCTCACCTCCTTCTAGGATGAGAGGATAGAGTGAGATGTGGGTCTCATGGAGAGAAGTACTGCCAAGTAAAAGGGAGAAAGCATCATTCTCAAGACTCCAAGAAAAGAGAGACACCTGAAAAATGGTTTATCAGAAGAACCAGGAAAGAAAGTGGTGTGCTGCTAGGATGCAGGAAGGTCTGACTCTGTGGAATGGGTACAAAAAACTAGAAGGAGTATAGCTGGCATGAAAAACAATGGCATGAAATGAAAGACGTACCTGAGAGGAGAAAAGAAAAGAAACAGAAAAACTCAAAGTCCAATAATAATCATGGGACAATGGAATACAACCCATAGCCAGAGGTATTTTCCCAAGCTTAAAATGTAAAAACAAATAAATACGATACATAAATGGAATCAGGACTACATTCCAGGGAACATCAATGAAAAGAGAATTATCTTTAGGCATAACCTGAAATGTAAAAAAAAAATTTTTTTTTAATGATTTTTAAGAGTGATTTTAAAAACATTCTTGAAGGGGAAAAATTGCCTACAAAGAAACAGCACCCCGGCTAGCTCCAGACCTTTCACTTGTAAAACAAAATGCCAAATAAAAATGTAGCAGAATAGCCAATGTTTTGAGGCTAAATGATTGTAAACGAGTAGGTTTATACAAAGCACACCTGTGTATAAAAATGCAAAGATAGTTTAAAGCATATTGGAATTTGGAAAATATCATAAAACTTATTGCAACTATTCCAATTTATGGAAGGCCTGGGGTCCAGTAATAGCACCCAAGTCCTGAACTGATTTAGAAACCACCAGAAGTTGGCCAGAGGAGCCAACATATTCCCCTTTTGTTACTGATAAAGCTCATATTAGAGAACATGCCTTATGTCTATGGATTACTGGATTTTCTAACTGAACCCTGGTTCTAGACAATGGCATCCACAAACGTCTATCCCCGTGGGTGTCTGTGCTGGTAGGCATTCAGCGTGGAGGGGCCGGGCAGAACAGGTAATTCCTGAAGGCAGGCTTGGTTCAGAAAGGATGGTGACATGCCAAACCCGTCTGGTTTGTAGTCCAAACTAGCTGCTCAGGTAAGGCACTGCTCCTCTCCCACTCCCATCTCTGGAAAAGTGGGTGAGGGACGGGAAAGGGGCCGGCAGAGTTCCAGAAGAAGCATGCTCCTCTCTGGGTTGCATCAGTCCGCCCTCCCCTTCCTTCCTGCCCCTGGGCCGCCCAACTCCCCCCCACCCCCCCCACCCCGCCCACCCTGCAATGTCGCTGCCTGAGCAATAAATGAAAATGAAAAGCTGAATGCCTGGGAAGTTGTGATATAAAAGATCTGACACTTCTTTTCATGAGGCTCTGCTTTCATGGTCTATATACATACTGAGAATCAAGATCAAGGGAGTTTTTGCCCATGGAGAAAGGTCTGAGCTTACGCTCCCTGCTGGGATCAATACTAAGGAAAAACAAATAGAAATCAAGACAAAATGTATCTTATTCATTACAGCATCATGTATTCTTTTAAATTAGCTGTGTACTATTTTTAATAATAAATACTATAAATAAATTATTTTTTAGGAAATGGAAAAGTTATTCTACCTTAAAAATGATGTTTTTATAAGGTTTTTAGCAACACGGGAAAATGCAGGGATCCTGATGATCTATATATACGTACATACACTGTACATTACCTTGTATGTCAACTACATCGTGAGTGACTGCTTCCTTTGTTTTTCCAGATAGATTTTGAGGCTACATCTGGGTTAAGTGGAAAAAAATGGTGTGAACAAAAGGGAACGTGGGATGTCATTGTTTGGGGTGGGATGGAGGTCAGTAGGGAGTGGTGTGATACCAGCTTATGATATAATTTTAACTGTGTAAAGAGAAGAATGCAAAAAAAAATGGTAAGAGGAAGAAATATTGAAATGTAAGTAGGTTGGCCTCAGGGCGTCAGGATTGTGGCTGGTGTTTGTCCTGCTTCCTATGAGTGCTGTTCCGCAGACACAGAGCTGGCTTCCCTTGGACAGAATCCTGACTCTGCCACCTACTAGCGCATGTGACATCCCCTCTCTGTGCCTCAGTTTCCTCTTCCAAAGAAATGGTGATAATAATTACACCGAACTCATAAGGGCAGGGCTTGGGCAGACGGACCAAAGGTAAATGCATTAATATACATAGTGTACGTAAGACAGTGTCCAGCACACAGAAAGTCCCAAGGAGGCATTAGCCATTAGTAGTAGTGGTGCAGTAAGCAAATATTTATGAGATAGGAAAAAACAGAAATGACAATGCAGGCATATAAAAAGTGTTTGATAAAACGTTAAGTGGCTAAAGCTTTAATATATGATTTTATGTTTAATTTGAATGCAGCTATATAAAACTATGTATACATGTGGAAAAGTGTTTGAAAAGAATATCAAAAAATGAAAGATTTAAGAGATTGTGGGCTTTAAAAACCATTTCCTTTTATGTCTTTGTTATTTAAAATATGCATGTGGTTTAAAAAAATACCCTCTCCCCCATATCCTTACAAGGAGATATCTTCATCTGTAGTAGATGTCTATAATGGTATTTGCTTAGCATTTCTCTGCCCTCATTCTGGGAAGAACAGCCCCATTTTGCTGGAGTTCATCCTCCTCGGTAGCCATGGGGTTTGCACAAATGCTGTTGGGGTTGATTGAAGGGAGGGCACTTGACCCAGGCTGAGTTAATTAGGAACCTTCCTTGGGGAATTTTGAATTTGGGACTAGAGAGTATGAACCTCTAATTAGTATCTCTCTCTGGAGGTAGGAACCATGGTTTGAGAGCATTGGCACCCTGTTACCCACCCAAGGGAGTGAGTCTTTTCTAGTGAGAAAGGGTAATACTGCACACACCGGAAAGAAGAGGTGAATGAGAGTTTTAATATGTGTGTGTGTGTGTATATGTATATGTATGTATGTACATGCACATGTATGTGTGTATATATAAATACACATGTACACTATCTGAGCATGTCCTAGTGACATTTATGTCCCTGACCCCAGTTATTCCTCTAATCCTGCCTTTTCTCCAATTTAATTGTTTAACCCTTATTCCATTTATGGAGAAACCCTAGTGTCACTCCAGTAAGTTTCTTTTTCTGCCTGAGGTAGTTTGAGGTGCATGTAACCAAGAACCAGGACTTGCAAGAACCATATAACAGCAAAAAAAAACAGGAAACAATCTTAAAATATTAGGAAATGGTTAAATAAATGTCACATCCATATAATGGGAAGTTATGCAGTCGTGGAATAATACCTTCAAAGAATACTTGAGAAATAATTTGGAATATTATTAAATGAAAACAGAGGACTACCTGATATTGGAAGAGGGATAGAGATTGGGTGCAATCTAGGAAGGAGGACCAGCACGTGCAGAGGCCTTGAGGTCTGGTGAATGTGGCTTGTGAAGATACTGAGAGGATGCTAATGTACTTGGAACAAAGAAAGCAAGTAGGAATATGGACTGAGGTGAAGATGGAAGGAGAGGCACTGTGGGCCACTCTGGGGCATTTGAATTTTCTCTCAGAGAAGTGAAAAGTCATTGAAGGGTTTTGTAGAAAAGGAATACCATTAACAATGTACGTTTTCGCTTCTGGAAAGAGAACATATTGGAGATGGGCAGAAGTAGAAGCAGGTGAAATGGTCAGGAGGCTTTTACTAGGGGAGCCATATAATCATATTTAAAATCTGGACAATTTAGAGAGTGAAAGAGAGATTTATCATGATCAGGACCACAGGGTCAAGCCCAGACTTCCCCGGCCAGACCAGGGAAGGTGGCCATCGAGCTGTTGTAGTAGTCTGACAAAGACCAAGGGTGACCAAACTAGGCTGGGAGGACAGGTAAGCATTCCAGCCATGGGTGGCTTAAGGCTGACTCTCAGCCCTTGGTTGGCTGCCTTTGGCACTATCCTCATGTGATGTTCCTTGCTTTGACTTCCTGTGTTTGTTAGGAAGCTTTCCTGGTGATTTTAATGCCTCTGGATCAGTGGTTCTCAAAATTCAGTGTGCATCAGGATCACGTGGTGGGCTTATTAAAGCACAGATTCCTGGCCTTCACTTTTAGAGTCTGTGATTCAGGCGGTCCGAGGCTACTGAGTAGCTCCCAGGTGCTGCTGCTGGGCCGGTGACCACACTTTGAGAACCAGGGCTATAGATCTATGCTGCTTGGGGAGTGCAGTCAGGAGTGAACCACCTTCAGTCCAGCTTCCATCATGCATGTTTTTAGGCTGGAACATGGGGGTGGTGGAGGGGAATATGTTCCTACCCTGGGGCAAATAACCTTTGAAGCTGAAATAAGTCAAAAGGAGAAATAAAATGAGAGATACCCATTTATTGCTTACAAGCAGTCATCTACTTCTGCTCGCCCATGTCTCTTGCGACCCAGCTGCAAAAGGACCCCCAAAATACCTCTCCCATCCAGGCGCCCACTCTCTCTCCGTCCACTTTGTAATCACCTATTGATATGGAGATGCACTAAGGTCAGGAGAGAGTTTCTGGAAATACTGCAATTTACCCACATATGCCTTTTCTGACACAAGTTTCTATGTTTTGCTTTTAAAATCACTAACGTGTATCTCTGCTTCATTGCATTCATGAATTGCTTTGCCAGGTTGAGTGGGGGAATCTCTGTGATCTAGTCAGAAAAACTGTGACTATTCTTATCTGTTTCATTTTGTTCTAAAATTCTACTGGGCTTAGTTTTGTTGTTTGATTTTTGACAGTAGTGGCTTCAAAGTTTCTCACCTCTAAAGAGTTCCTTACCCCCAATTTCCGGTATCCAATTTTTATAATGCAATTTTTCAGTACTGGCCAGTTGATGACTAAGCTCACCTTCTGCTCTTTGTAACTGTGCCTTGAAGCTGTACTTTTTCTTCATCCACAGACCCTGAAGTGACTGGCCTCCTCGCATCTGCAGGACCTCATCCTTCCCTGCATGGCTGCAGACTCAGCAACCTCTCTGTTCCTGTCTTCTAGCAGATCTCTATGGACCATGTGGGTGCACCGACTGCCGCACAGCCCTGACTACCATAAGCCACCTGTCTGCACATCTCTCCGGCCTGCTTGGACTCTGCTTTGTCTCAAATCTCTTTAGTCTCTGCTGATTTTGGGTCCTTTAAACCTCTGGATTCATCATTTATGCATCCCAGTAAGTCCATGGAGGAAGGCATAGCTTCTGAGAACAGTGTTGCCATGGAGACTTTAGCCTAGAAATAGCAGCCACTTTTCTCAATAGTCTTTTCCTGTTCCCACTTTCAAAATCTTTCCCCTTTTTCACAGCTTCAGAGTAACAGACAAAACAGCTGTGCTTTATGTTTGAAAACTTGCAACTCACATTCAAAATGCTACAATCCCAGCAAAAAGCCTGTTTTCAGCACTTTTTTTTGGAGAAGTAGGCGAAACTTATTCTTTTATCTTAATATAACTTTGTGTGTGTTTTAATTACAAAAGGACTACTTTTTCATTGTTGAAAATTTGTAAGGTGCAGAAAGCAAAAATAGGAAAATTACCACTGATGGTGCAGAAAATAAAAACCACCAAAGATAACTTTTTCAGTGTTTTAAAATCCTCTCATTTATGTATTTTAGCAGCAAAAACTTTCCTTCAAATAAAATCATACTTGGAAGCCCAGTACGTGAACAGATAAAGCTACTTGGGTTGGGTTGGAGGCAGGAGATTTGGGGCCCAGCTGCTCAACTTTACCCTTGCTGCCCACAGCAGACCCATAGGCCCATCTGCCAGACGCTCAGCTTCCCACTGGCCTGTGTGAAGACCACGGCTCAAGGTCGTTCCTGTGCAAAGCTTGCAGCCTCCGGATTCACTGCCAAGGGCAGGCTCAGGGTGCCCCTCTGGTTGCCTGGGGGGCGGGAGGAACAGATGCTCTTTTGGGGTTGATGGGCCTTTGGGCTTCCACATAGTCCATCTATTCTTAACGTCCATGTTACCCCCACTCTAAAGCAGAGATTATTAACCTGGGCTTCAAACATTCCCTGAAAAATATGCATCCATGGCTTTAATTAGTGTAGGGTTCATGCAAATTCTTTTTTTCCTTCGTAAATGATATTTTTGAAGGTATCAGCAACTTCTAGTTCAGCAATACAGTGGAAATCTTTGCATTTATGTAGCTAAATGGTTGAAGCGGTAAATATATAATAACAAAGGAGAAAACAATTTCAGTAGAAGATTTGTTCCCATTGCTTTTAAGCTTGACCTTAATGTGTCCATCATATTTTTTTAAACAGCTGATTGTTATTTTCTTCCCCAAATCTAAATATTAATGTTGTCTCACATCTAATATTTGAACACCAGCAGTATGAGACAATTACGTAGTACATAAAACTAATAACCTTAAGATAAAAAGTAATGGTAATGGCACTGATTTCTTCTAAAGATTATGCTTCCCCGTCTCCCCCGTGTTATTAGTGTAATTCAGTGTGCTACAAATACACTGCTGAAGAGGTATGTTTCTAAAATTTTGGTAATTTCACATAATTTAAATTTTGGTAATTTCACCTATTTTAATGCAGTAGGAAGAGTCCTTTCAAGTGAAATCCTTCAACAAGTGTATCCCCTTTTTTTTTATTGAAGTATAGTTGACATACAATGTTACATATTCTGTACAATAAGGTGATTGGACCATTAGCACATCCTTTTATAAAGAGACAGTGCTTTTGTTATGTTAATGCTCATAGTGTAAATAGAGGTCTGTATTTTGTTGTTTTATATATTCTGTTTGATCTTGCATTTATTTTGAATGTTCTGAAAATGGGGCCCATCTTGTACTGGGCGTTTTCTGCTAGGCGTTTATTTGTCCTTCCCAGGGAAAGGCAGGTCTCATTCTTGGACTGATAAGAGACACAACGAATTGAAATGCCTCTCACCTCTGAAATAGCCTCCTGCCAGTTTGTACAAAGTTCGCTGCATTCAAGGCTTTTGATATGTGAAGCAGGGCTGGAAAGCGACTACCCACCATGGTGACCCCACTGCCCTGTCTGAGCATCTTTGTCCCCTAACGATGTGCAGAGTCGTTTATGCCCCAATTTATCTCTTATTTTGTGTTCACGGTAAAATTATTACAGAATTAAAAGGGTAGATTGAGATGAGATCCTGTACTTCCTGCTCCTTCATGAGGTCTCAGTTAATTCATTTCATTTAATATCCTTTCATTTTTAATGATGGTTCTTAATGTACAAATGCAGCACTGGGTGCTCTCCTGTTAGTGTATGTTGGAGAAAAGAGGCAGAAATCCGTGGTTAAGAATTTTAAGGGACAAAATCAATGCAACAGGGGGCATCCGTGTGGCCCCGTCGGGTGTGCTGGAGGCCCCCTCTGCTGCCCGCAGCTGCCGTCCCTCCTAGTGGCTCCGCAGTTATTTATCCTCCTAGAGCCTTTGCCTTACTCAGTTGGGTTGCGCCGGTCCACCAGCTGGTGGCTCCAGTGTGTTTGAATTAGAGGATCATTGCATTTTCTGCAACTCTCTGAAATCAATTGTATTCAGGGCGTTTTGTTCCAGCTTGCATGGGTTTAAATGAAAAGTCCCTGCAGCCTGGAAACTGTACATAATTGAAATTCTTCGTTTCCTCTTGTTAGTTGCCTGCTCTCTTCAGATGAATCCTTCCCTTTTTCTGCCCAAAAGCGAGGTCAGGTATACAGATACAGAGACATTGAAGATGCAGGTTCAGGACACAATACTTCTGTTGGTCCGCTCCTGGGCAACCCAGCTCTCGGAGCACACCTCTCTTCACCTGTGCTCCAAAGCGCTTATGCTGCAACCTAAGGGAACTAAGCAGTTCTTTTCATCTCTTTAAGTCACGTGGGCATATCTAGAGGCTCTGGGCCCTACAAATCTATTCTGTTGAACTGTAGACTAACCCATGGGCCCCTTTGTCTCTGAGTATAAAGTCTTGTACATCGTAGGTGCTTAATATGTGTTGATTAAATAAACTAAGGAACTTGAAATGCATGACACCCATCTCAACTCTGGTTCTAGAGAGGAAAATGCATTATTTCCTTTGGCATACTGTCCACAGAGGATCACTGAACACTTGAAAATAATCCCTGAAGAGGTAAACCCTGTGTTTAATAGCAAAGTATTCCCACTTTTCGCCCCTTCTTGTGGAACGAACTGAAAATCTATGCCGATCACGGCCACTCATAGAATGAGACATGGTTTTAATGTAGGGTGCACACCTGTGAAAGGGAGTGACGTGGACCATCAAGTCCATGCATTTTGGAGTGTTCTTATAGCAAGCCCAGCGATCTGACAATCTGGTCTGACAACCAGAAGGTGCTGCCATTGGAAGGAGTGGCGTCCCAGGCGCGGCTGCGGGAGCCTCCGTCAGGGACAGTGTAAGGGAGACGCCAACGCAGGCAAGTTAGTGGAGAGCTAGATAAGTTCTGGGGTCCCTGCCAACTCTGTTTAGTAGACTAGGATTCTTACTCTAAATTTTAAAATATTCTGGTCTTATGAGCCAATTATCTTAGATTCTGTTTTAAAAAGAAAGAGAAAGATTTTAAAGGGAGGACTATGAATCACTGTGACTACAAAGCAGCTTCTGGCCTCGTCTCCAGCAAGGACACCATTCCGTTCTGCTAAAATATCTCTTGCACGCTCCTATGTCTCCAGCATCCTCCGGCTTCCTCCTTGTACCCCTTTCCTCTTCCGATCCATCAGAGAGATCTCGGGTCATTGCCGGGCCTTGCTTTTCCTAGACAAGAGGCCCCACCGCAGGGCTGGCACGACTTTCCCAAGACCCCCTCCGGTCCCCGCACCCACCGCCCTGGCAGTGTCTTGGCCTTTGACCCTGCTCTGACTGCTGCCTTGCCAAAAGGGGGCAAGGGTGGCAAGAAAGAAAGAATGCCCCCTTCTCTCTAGCAAACTCTGTCACCGGGTCCCACCACAGCACTCCCTGTGTCTTCTGCTACGGTCCTTTCTCTTGGCCGGATATCACAGTTCACTGTTGCTCTCGAAAACTGGGAAGCAATATCTGAACTAGAGAGCAATGCCCCCGGGGACAAAGTGGAGCAATTGGTGTGAAGAGAGCAGGTCTCCTGGGATAGAAGGAACTGATATCCCAAACTCTATGCCCCGGAAGAGTCCCACCCAGCTGGTGAGTCCTGTTGAGATGGACCACTGAGATGGACACTGGCTAAGGGTTCTTTGGAATAAAATTGCCCTAAAGCAGCAGGGATTGAATTAGTGGGCAAGTCTGGCACTGACTCTTTAGCTTGACATCATTTGTGTTTTAATAACTGATACGATGTCAAGCCAAAGAGCTGGCACTGGGTGTCTGGTGGAATTCCAGAAACCAGCAAGTAGGTGAGGATAACTTGGGGTGCTGGAATAGTGGGGTCTGCTCCCAACACCTGCACGAGAAATCAGCAATTTAACATTCTCTGCATGTCAAGAATTGAGCTCAAGAGGGTCTGTATATGACAAGACTCAAGAATTTCTCCAAAGTTTTTCTGTGACCCCATATCCAGCCTATTTCAATGCTTCATTTTATTTTGGATTCCTGGTTTGCAGCAAACACCAGCACATGACCTCCTCACTCTAAGGAATAGGGCCAACATCTATCTCAGCGTTTCAAAAAAACATAGACACAGAAAATTTGTCACAAATTGTGCAGAAAGAATGAACCTGTGACATACTTATGCTTTTGCTCATATCAGTTATAAAGAAACGAATTCTGTTTTAGAGATTACTTCATTTCCAACAGTGCTAATCTCACCTAATGCCCTTTTTTTTAGCATGAACCTTATAATGACATGAAAATCACTTGGTTCTTAAAAAATAGCTTTCCATAATGATTTATTAGAGCAAAGAATAATTTGATAATATTTCTTTTTGGGAAGAAAAAAGTGTATTTTAATGACAACATATTCAAACTCCATGTAAAATTAACCAACTTTCAGAAATCTTCATCACGCTCCCTTCTAGTTTAATGATCATTAAACTGGTCTTGCAATCAATTTAAAAAAAACCACAAAACAATAATGAATAGAACTAGCTATAATTTAGGAAAAACCTGGTATCCCAAGTTAATAAAAATAATGGGATTTATGAAAATGGAATGAAAAATGAGTCCTGTTGTCCATGGCATGATTTACACAGGGCCTGAGCTTCAGGATATTGTGAAGTTCTAAGTAGCAGCTAAAGGACTCTTGAGAAATGCTTTCTTTCCTTTTAAATGTATCTAAATATTATTCTATAACATATGCTCCTAAGTTAGTGTTGATTTTATTATAAGTTTTATTTTCAGTTACATATTTATTGAATGATGTTTACACTTGTTTTGGCTGGTTGCAAGCAACAGCAAGTAATTTAAGCTAAAACAAAATTATTTGAAAATTGGGGTAGCTTCATGAAATTGAAGCAAAAGCTGAAATACTGTGTTGGAGTTTTAAGGGCCAATTTATAACACCCTTTTCTTCCTTCCCATAGTTCAGGAGAAGGTGAGTTAGGTATATATATATAAGATTATAAAAATGATTAAAAAATCACGTTTATTTAGTGCCTAATAAAGCTGACTGGACAGTGTGGCTTATGAATACGTCATCCGTGAGTTAGACCAACACATGCAGACCTTGGCAGAGCTGGACAGCCACAGGCCCCCCTCACAAAGTCAGGCTCCATACTCCATGGCAAAGAGCAGACAGAACGGACTCTCCTTATAGGTGAGCTAAGCTGAAAAGACAGAGAGGAAGTGACTGACTTGGGTACCTCAGGCCCCTTCTACAGTCTCATCGGTCAAATAACATTCCTGCAGAGAAGTAAGGCAAGGAGTGGAGAGAGCCCAGAAACGAATGAAAGTTCCTCCATATGGAAGTGTGAGTCCAGGGAATCAGAGCATTGTCTACTGAGTCATGTGGGTTGTGCAGTTCACACCCTGGGCAGCTGTAAGGTGCAGCCATGTCAGTTTCCCCTAATCAACTAAGCTAACTTAAGATCTTTGTCTTGAGCAGACTTTCTTCACCTCCACCTTTCAAGAAAGTGCTGGCGGTGACTACTCAGTTTCTTCCCCGCACCAACCCTTAGGAAAGGGCCTTCTGTTATCATCAGATGGGTTCTTCAAAGCTTTCAAAATACGGACTTAGCAATAAAGAGGGAACAAAGTTCTGCAAAGCCAAGAGCACAGAGAGAAATCTGGGGGGAATTTGGGGAAGTGGATGCTGGAGCAGCTGTGAGGCACAAAAATAAGCAGATGGAAGAAGAATGGGGGGATTTCTGAGAGTGTTACTGAGAATTATGTATCCCCTCCACAGTGTTTGAAAAATCCAGTAAAGAACTTCAGTTACTTTGAAGTTGTGCTTTGGTTGCTGACCTGGGCTCCTTTGACTAGATTTCGCCCAGAAAACTGTGTTGCATTTGGTTGGGCATGAAAAGTAAGCTAAGGGAAGGGGTACAAGGTTTCCGGCATGGACGACTCAATGAATCGTGCTCTCTTTGATTAGGGTCTAAATATCAGGACAAGAAGGGCTCAGGGAACAGCAGGCACTGCTTCTTCAGCTGTTTTGCTTTGGGAATTCAGACTCAACATGTCTTATTATTATTTGGAAGGAGCGGTTAACAGCTGTATTGAAATATATAACACATACCATACAATTCATCAACTTAAGTGTACAATTCAGTATATTTTAGTATATTCACAGAGTTGTGCAAGCATGACCAAAATTTAATTTTAGATGATTTTCATCACCTCAGAGAGAAGCCCTGTATCCTTTAGCTATAACTTCCCAAATCCCCACCCCTGAGCTTTAAACAACCACTAATATATATTTTGTCTTTATAGACATACCTGCTTGGATATTTCATATACATAGAATCATATAATATATGGTCTTTCACCACTAAATTTTTTCACTTAGCGTATTTTTCAAGGTTCATCCATGTTGTTGCATGAGTCACTATTTCATTCATCTTTATGATCAAATAATATTCCACTGTATGGATATACCACATTTTTATGTATCCATTCATCAGTTGATGGACATTTGAGTTGCTTCCACTCTTTGGCCACGATGAACAGTTCCACTATAAACGTTCACATATGATTATTTGTGTGGACATGTGTTTCCATTTCTCCAGTGTATATACACAACAATACAATTGCTGGGTGTATGCTTGATTTTTGAGGAGCTGCTCGACTGCTTTTCACACTGACTGCACTAATTTACATTCAACCAGCAAGTTGTAAGGGCTCCAATTTCTCTGCATCTTCAACACTTGTTATTTGATTTTTTTATATAACCATCCTAGTAGGTGTAGTTTTGATTTGCATTTCCTTGATGACTAATGATGTCCAGCATCTTTTCATGTGCTTATTGGCCATTTGTGCATCTTCTTTGGAGAAATATCTATTCAGAAACTTTGCTCATTTTTAATTGGGATGTTTGTCTTTTTATTGTTGATTTGTCAGAGTTTTTTATATATTCTAGATACAAGTCGCATATAAGACATATGATATGCAAATATTTTCACCCAGTGTGTTGGTTGACTTTTCACTTTTTTGACAGTGTCCTTTGAAACACAAAAGCTTTTAATTTGGATAAAGTCCAATTTATTTTTTTGTTTTCTGTTAACATGTCTATTCTTAAGGATTAGTCATTTATGAAAAAATTATTTTTTTTCTATTTCTGCTAGGCATACTTTTTTTGACACTTGGCACTACTGAAAATCTTACAACCTTCTGTGTACATCCCACACCTTAGTAAAAACTGCTGTTAGAGCTATAGTGCATCTTCCATGCAGTGTCAGAGTACAATTAAGGAAATATAGTAATGGAGTATTTTTTTTAATAATCACCACCTTTGTAAATTATACTTTAGTCTAACTAATGTCTTAGTTCTAGAGTTCGATGAGTGTGTATCTTTATAATATGCACTAAATTCTATCAGACCTTTTCCATCACCAGCATAGGTGCAAAGTATTTTTTATCTAGCCCGAAATAAAAAAAAAATATATGCTTGCACTTTTTCTTCTATCCTGAATTCAAAGGCTATTTGAACTGAGGGAATCAAGTGGGTAATTGTTTGTAAAGTCAATCTTCCACATCCTAATAACAAAGAGAAATATTTATTTAGACATGTTAAGCCTCTAAAAACATAAAAATCCCCTTAATGAAGTCTTTCCAAACAGAGGTTGCATTTTGCTCTAAAAAGTATGAAACATTCTTCTTTCCAAAAGGTGTTTTCAGAGGTCATTACTGGTTGGGCAGAACTGAAGTCACTGTATGACAGCATTTGCTTGTTTTGTTTTTCAGCAGTACTTTGAACTCAGAAACTGCTCCCCTACAAAATTTCCAGAGACAAATCCAGTCACATTAGAATTATCCAGTGAAATTTAAACCAAGTACTTTTAATCAATCTGAATTAAGTTCACATTATTTCTAACTCAGTGTAAGAAATCTCAATTCCCTGTTTCTTCACCAAGCCACTCATAAGAAGGTCTTATTCCTTCTTTGCATGGAGAAACAGATTTTAACTGATGCACTTATTCAAGGCTTTAATGTTTGCACAGCTTTGCTGATATCTGTGTGAGGAAATGTATTTCAGACTGCAACTGAAGTTTTGTTTTGTTGATTTGTTTCAAAGTCCTCCAATGGCATAAGGTTCATCTCCTTTAGTAGCGTTCACCTGGAAGACACACGACACTGTTCAGAAGAGCTAATGAAAATAGTACTTAAGTCTGCGGTTCCCAAATTTGGCTGGTCATCTGAATCACCTGGGTAGCCTGTAAAATCCAGGCTCCGGCAGGTGAGTCACTGACTTAGGTAACAAACATGAGGCTCCGCAGTAGCTTGCCTGCTGGAATGGTGGCTCAGACTGGAAAAAAAGTAAAAAGGAAGAGAAGTATTAAAGCCATAGTGAACACCTGTACTTTAAATGGTGGCTTTCTGGAGCTATGGATGTTAGAAGCTGTAAGTTTCATGTTGTGGATAAAGTGAAGGTTCCTGGGGCCAGGATTCTCACCTGGCCCTGGTTGGCCAGCTCACTACACACGTGTGGGCAATATGTTGCTATTGACTCTGTATATAGAGCTCTGCCCGGTGCTCTGGGTGGGACATGGTGGCATCGTTGCAAGGCTGCAGGAGAGCAGAGCAGAGGCTAGAGTGGTGGCAGCGTTGAGGACAGGCTCAGAGGCGGAGACCGGTTTGCTGCATGCAGACTTGCTCTGAGTGAACGGGATATTCGTGATTGACCTGCCACCGTGGAAATAAAGTTGGGTATAACCCTTTCACCCCCAGAATGTTCTACTGTCATTTCTTTGGTCACACTGAATCCATAGTGAACTTGCCCAGGGCTGAAACCCATTGGCAAGACACATGTGATGACCAGTGGGTGAGAGGATATACACATGTGTGTTTCGAGAAGTGGAAAGACTGGAGCATAAAGTAAGGCACCTCATTGAGTCTTCCTTGCCTTCCCCTTCTTCCCACGTTTGGAAATAGATTTTAATATTTTTATCTAATATTTTTAAATGTACAACTAAGGGGAAGTTAGCTGACTTACGCTATTGTTTAAATTCAAAATATGTGTAAATATTTAATATAAGAGTGGTTTCCAAACGTGACCTTCATTGGAGTCACCCGGAGTGCCTCACAGCGCACAGATCCCCAGGCTCCGCCTCTCCCACTGATCGGAATCTCGGGGATGGAGCCTGGGTGTGGCTTTGTGCAGAAAGCTCTCCAGGTGCTTCTGGGCGGCAGCTGCTCCCTCTTTCGGGCCCCTCGGCACTGGCGAAGTCAGATCCCTGTGGTTTTGCATTTTTAATCGAGTAACACCGAAAAGCGAGGAATCAAAATGTGATTGGGATGACGCCTTGCAGAAGTTCTCAAATGGTGTTTACGGTAGAAATTGTCGTTCAAAGACATGTCAGCTTGATCTGTAGGCTGTGAGAACGAGCAGATAAAGTGGAGTTACTCCGTTCGGTGGTGGTGTGAGAGGCAGAGGTTCTCGAGATGAGCTTCATGCCCCCCCCGGCCAGATGGGGGCCAGAAAGAACAGCCAGGGCTCTGAGGGAGGCGTGTGCGCGGCTGTTTTATTTCACTCTCTCCCTCTTTCTCGCTCACCAGAGAATTCCCAGTTTCTGTTAACATTACCATCCTGGCTCACCGGAATCAGAAGCCCAGGAATCAGGAGGCTGCCTGTGAGGGGACCCCGACTGTCCCCACCTTTTCTCCTTCATTGTTTTTCTTGGGACAGAAAGCCTGTGATTATTCTCCTAGAGTAAGCAGGCCCTGCCCTGGATTTCTAACCCCTGACCCTACCTGGTGGATGGAGCTGGACAAGCTAGAAGGAAAATCGATGGTTCAAATTAAGCAGGAGACCCCATGCCCCTCTCCCCAGGGCTCACCCTCCCCAGATAAGCTGATGACTTCTCTTCAAGCAAATCTCCCAGAAGGCTCAATCCTACATCCTATAGGTCTTGGATATTTCTAATCCCTTCACTCCTGTTGGAGATTCCACTCCCTAATATCTTGGTTTTATCTTAGAGCTGGGGGTGGAATGCCTAGGTAGGTGTCCTTCTGTAATCCCTTCTCCTCTCTGGGCTATTATCTCATCTACTTTTAGTTCATCAGTGATTGTCATCCACACTTCTCTGCTCTGGGGTCTTTGCAGCCCTCCCATCACCCCACCCCGTGACAGCCCTCACTGCCCCCACACACCCAGAGGAGGATGGAGTGAGGAGGGCAGGCTTGGATCTTATGGCCGCTCCTCAGCTCTGGGAGTGCTTGGAGTCACATGGGTGACTTTGGACAAGTCCCTCAGCCACTGTGGAACTGACAGCTCACCTGTAAAATGGGTCAGGTTAGGTAATCCCCAGGGGATCTTTAATTTAAAAAAAATGTTAGAACTTCCTCTTTGATTCTCCCTTCTTCCTTTCCTTCCTACTTTATCAGTGCTAAGATCATCTTTCCCCTTTTCAGGAAATACAGGAGTTGCCCCCACCCTTTCACTGCTCTGTCCAAGTTTATCATCTTACACCCAGACCATAGCACCCAGCATTCTCCATTCTCTTCCCCAGTTGAAAGCATCAAATTGCCAAATACTTTTTTCTAAAAACCTTTTTACTGTTTGATATTACTCTGATCAGAAATCTACAGTGGCTTTCTAGTTCCTACCAAATAAGACTTTATCCTTTGTCTGGTATTTCAGAGCCTTGGCAGACTGCTCTGAACCTACATTTCCAAACTGAGGTTCCATTCCTTTCCCTTTAGAAACTCCTCTTCTGGTTCAAACTGTTGCAGTCACTCTTTCCATAATTCTTCTCCACCTCCTCACCTGAATCCCTTTCAAAATGTCTTCTTTCCCACCCATGTTTAAAATCTTTTACCTTCAGTCAAGTCCAGCACCCATCCTGTGCTTAATGGGGAGTTCTCTCTACCTCTGCCAGCCTGTAATGGTCTCTCCTACCGAGATGCTATTAAAGGTCACTGCCACACTACTTCTGACCTTGATTAAGCCTTACTAGATAACTGTATTTTTGAAGACAGAGATGATTTCGATTGTTATTTTATCCTCAGGGTATATAGTTCAATATTTTGTACAAAATGTGTGCTCAATAAAGAGAATCTGTTGAGTATCAGATGCTTCTTTATAGTTATTTAGAAATATAACCTCATATAAGTGTCAAGAGTATTTGGGGTGGAATGATAATTCTACAGCAAAGCAAAGCAATTTAGGTCTCTGAAATGCACTCCCCCCACCCATGCACATATGCACACACACACACACACACACACACACACACGTAGACCGCAAGCTTCTCTTTGGGGGTCAGGTGAAAGAAAGTCTAAAAGTCACTCTGGCTTGCAGAACCTTAGGAAATGTTACCAGGCTTGCATTAGTCAGGAATAACTCTTAAGGAACAGCTTAAACAAAACCAAGAATGTATTGGCCTCTGTGGTGGGGATCTGAGGAGCTAGATTTTTTGGCAGAGCTGAATTTAGGAGTTGCAGGGTGTCCCAGCTCTGATTTAGTCCATGTTGGTTTCATCTTCAGGCAAGTTCTCTCTACAAAATAAGATAGTCCTTTGCTAATTCCAGCCTGAAGTCCTTGCAATGAGCAATCCATAGAACAACTGCTCTCTCCAACAGCACAGTGACCTGCTCTTTGAGTCACTGCTGCTTTGTAAGATGTCCCTGGACCCATTTTACTATATTCACATATTGCAGGGGATACTTTATGATAGCACCCAAACCCTAGTTAATCAGCCCCTTCTCTTACCCCACCTCAGAAACAGAATCCAGAGCAGATGACCACTTCCTAGGCTGGGCTCAGTGTCCTTCAGTGGAACCCACACCTTATGACACAACTCTCTCTTGTTGAGTGGCACATCACATTTCCTATATTGGTTAATTTTGTCAGTTTGAGCTAAGGGATACCCAGATAGCTGGTAAAAACATGATCTTTAGGTGTGTTTGTATAGATATTTCCAGAAGAGATTACTGTTTGATTCAGTAAACTAAGTAAAGATTTATCTTCATCTATGTGGGCAGGTATCATCCAATTCATTTGGGGCCCAAATAGGACAAAAAGTCAAATTCTCTCTTCTTTTGAGCTAGGACATCCATCTGCTCCTGCCCTTGGACAGTGGGGCTCCTGGTTCTCAGACCTTCAGACTCAGACTGAATTATGCCTCTGGGTGTCCTGGTGCTCCAGCCTGTGGATGGCAGACTGTGGAACTTCCTGGCCCCCATGACTGTGAGCCACTCCCTGTAATAAACCTCCTCTTGTGTACATCTATCTGTATAAGTCCTATTGGTTCTGTTCCTCTGGAAAACCATGACTAGTGCAATAACTCTGCAGTGTGCTCTCTTACTTCTGATTTTGTCAGACTATAAGTTTGTGCTTATTGGTCTCTGGCTAATTAAATTTTAACAGAGACATAGGAGGAATGAGCCTGTATGTATGACCTTTAGCCTAAATGAGTCCTTAGAAGATGTTTTCTGATTATATTTTCTTGTGGGATTTCAACTTCTTGTGTAAGCAGTACCTATCCATTCTCAATGGAAACTCTCCAGATGGATCTGAATACTTTTGATATTGTGTCACCAAGGACATCCCCTTTATATCTAGCATCACACGAAAACCAAGAGCACATTAGTCCTAGGAATTCCAATACACATAATTAATTTTCAACACAAACACCTAATGTAAATAGGAATGTGGAAATGTAGGTATTGAAGGTAAAAATGAAAAGTGAATATGGCAGACCAAGACAGAGTGACTGCTGGTGGCCCAGTATGGATCTCATCCATTTAATTTTCTTCTCTTTAGAAGCTTATTCCTTTACCATTCAGTTCAAGTTATCTATCCTGCTTGTCCAATCAACTTAGTTGCTTAAAAATAACCATTTCATAAATCCCTATGGATTCTATGCATCAAGAATTCAGAAAGAATGCTCTGGGGATGGCCTATCTCTGCTCACAGAATTTAGGGCCTTAGCTGAGATGACTCAAAAGCTGGGGTTAATGATGCCAGGGAGCAAATACCAGCTGGAGTCTTTGTGTTGCAGACATCCACAGGTCTGAAAGTCAATGTTAGCTGTTTGCCGGGACATCTGCTGATGCTTTGCGCCAGAATCCCTACACCGGGTTTTCCAGGTGGGCTGTGCTTCCTCAGAGCATGGTGGCCACAGACTTTTTACATGGCGAATCACAGCACCAAAAGCCAGCATCTCAAGAGGACCAGTCGTGAGTCGTGTTGCCTTTGATGGCCTAGCCTAGAGTATAGTGTCACCTGCACTGTACTCTGTAGGCCTATCAGCCACAAACCCTGCCACATTTGAAGGGAAGGTATAGAATCCACCTCTCTGTGGAATAGGCATCAAAGAATTAGTGGACATATTTTAAAATTGCCATAATTCATGACTAACATAACTTCTCTCCCATCCCTGAATCCTGCCCCCTCCATCTTTATGTATATCTTAGTGATATCTATGTGACAAATACACTATATAAATTATAATGGTAAAGTGGTATCAATCCAGGAATTCCTTCTGTAACCCACTTCCTCTTGGGACATGATCATATTTTGGATATTTTTACATTTGGATACAACTAAAATTGAATTCATGGAGAAAAATATTCTGTCAAAGAGTTGGGTTTAATTCTTACTAACTTTAACTGGAGACTGTAAAACAGAAAGCGGTGTCCTATAAAGCAATTTGAGTAATGACGTTGGTTTCCATAGTGAACTGCTGTATAATGTCTTTTAAATTGAGCATTAGGATAGAGATTAGGGAAAAGGAAAGTCTACTTTGCTATTAGAAAAGCATTCATTAAAGAGAAAAGCACTTACCCATCAGTAAGTCTGACAATATGAATCTCTGGACAATGGGAGAAGATTATTCAAAGACAGAGACAGTTAACGGGTGGTTTCAGGCTCTGATCACACAAGAAACAAAAGCAGGGTAACTAGATTCCAGGGCTGACAAGTCAGATTAATTGATTCTAGTAGTCTATTTATAATATAAATATATTTTTAAAGGAATATTCAGTGAGCTTACAAGTGGAGTATTTTACTGGGAGAATCCACTTTAGTGTCAGGAATTTTTATTGGTCTTCATCGAAAACTTTTGAAAGTAAGCAAGACTTTTGAATTTTAAGCATAAAGCTAAACAGTTTGGTGGAGGGGAAAAAAAATGACAGAATTTTGTTTTCACAAAGGTAACCAGATCATTTCCTTCTGGGAATCAGGCTTTATCAGATATGTATTTCTGAACCTGTTTTCCTTTATAATGGCCTATAGCATCGCTCCTGATAGAGACATCACAGTTCACCGAAGTTCATAGTGGGATGGCAGTACGAAACATTGTCTGTAAAGATTTCCTACAGTTGAACCAATACTGGGGAGGATATTATCCTCTATAAAAGGCAGCATTGAGATTTGGAACCTGAACAATTTACGAGTAATAGGATACAAAGTCTCCAACAAATACATTATATATTTCACGATCATGATTATGGTCGTCTTCCTCATCATGATAAATGCTTGAAACTAAACCAAATATGAAGCCAACACTAATGAATATCTGACTTAGCTTTGTAGCTGTGGGATACCATGCCTACCATTTAAAATGTTTGTGCTCCTAACAGTATGTATGGGCCAAGAAAAGGGAATGTTTGTAGTTTGAACTGGATAGAAATGAGCCAGTTAATAAATTATTCCTGTGTGAAATAAAACAGTAGGAAGTTTACTCCTAACTTTATGATCCCTTTCTTTTAATACCATTTTTTATACTTCAAAGAACTACAAGATAATATCATCAACAATTGTCTACTTGTACACCGAAAACTATAAGACACTGATGAAAGAAATTGAAGAATACACATATAAATGGAAAGACATTCTATCCTTATGGATTGGAAGAATTAATATTGTTTAAATGTCCATATTACCCAAAGAGACCTAAAGATTCAAAGTAATCTCTATCACAATTCTTATGATATATTTCCTAGAACTAGAACAACAATCATAAATGTGTATGAAACCACAAAGACCCCAGATTCCAACAGCAGTCTTAAGAACAAAGGTGGAGACATCACATTTCCTGATTTCAAACTATATTACAAAGATATAGTAATCAAAACAGTAGGCCGCTGGCACAACAAAACATATAGATCATGACAACAGACTAGAAAGCCCAGAAATAAACCTATACATATATGGCCAATTAATGATGACAAACGAACCAAGAATATACATGGGGAAAGGACAGTTTTTTCAGTAAAACTGGGTAGCCATATGCAAAAAAGAAAAAAATAAACTGGACCACTGTCTTATACCACACACACATACACACACACACACACACACACACCAATTCACAAAGACTTGGATGGAAGACCTGAAACCTTAAAACTCCTAGAAGAAAACATGGTTGGTAAGTTTCTTGAAATTGGTCTTGGAGATGATTTGTTGGATTTGACACCAAAAGCAAAGGCAGCAAAAGTAGAAATAAACAAGCAGGACCTCATCAAACTAAAAGACTGCATAGCTTAGGATTTCATAATCAAAATGAAAAGGCAACTTACTGAACAGGAGGAGATATTTGCAAAGCATATATATGATGAGAGGTTAATATCCAAAATACATAAAGAACTCATACAACTCAACAGCAAAAAAAATTTGATTTTAAAAATGGGCAGAAGATCTGACTATCAATTTCTCCAAAGAAAAACAGATGACTAACAGGTACAGGAAAAGAGACTCAACATTACTAATCATCAGGGAAATGCAAACAGAACCACCATGAGATATCACCTCATATATATTAGAATGGCTATCATCAAACAGACAAAAGATACCAAATGTTGGTAGAAAAAGGGAACACTTATATACTGTTGGTGGCATTGAAATTTGGCATCGCTGCTATGGACAACAGTATGGAGGTCCCTCAAAAATTAAAAATACAGTGGTGATGGGTGAATGAAATAGATGAAAGTGGTCAAATGTACAGACTTCCAGTTATAAGATAAATGAGTCCTGGGAATGTAATGTTCAGTATAGTGACCACAGTTAGCAATCTTGTACTACATATTTGAAAGTTGCCAACAGAGTAGATCTTAAAAGTTTTTATCATTAGAAAGGAGATTGTAGCTATGTGTGGTGATGGATGTTAATTAAATTTATGGTGGTAATCATTTCACAATGTTTATATCAAATCACTGTTTTACACCTAAAACTAGCAATATTATATGTCATTTAGATCTTAATGAGAAAAGAATGGTTTACAAATTTATAAAAATTAAAAATAGAACTATTATATAATTTAACAATCCTACTATGGGTATTTAACCAAAGGAAATGAAAACAGGATCTTGAAGAAATATCTATATCTATACTCCTATGTTCACTGCAACATTTTTAATGATAGCCAAAAAAGGAAACAACCTAAGTGTACATCAGAAGTTGAATAAAGAAGAGGTGGTGTGTGTGTGTGTGTGTGTGTGTGTGTATAATTCAGCAAAAGGCCATTCTGTCATTTGCTACAAAATGAATGGACCTTGAGGGTATTATGTTAAGTGAAGCGAGTCAGTCAGAGAAAGACAAATACTGTATGATATCACTTATATGTGGAATCTAAAAAAGCTGAACACAGAAACAGGGATTAGGATGGTGGTTACCAGGGCCTGGGGAGTGAGGGAAAAGGAGAAATGTCAGTCAAAGAATACAAACTTCTAAGTACAAGATGAACAAGTTCTAGGATTCTAATGTGAAGCATAGTGATTATAGTTAATAACACTGTTTTATGTACTTGAAAATTGGTAAGAGAGTAAATCTTAAGTGTTCTTACCATAAAGAGGAAATAGTAATTAGGTGACATTTTAAAGGTGTTTGCTAACACATGGCAGCAGTTATTTTTGCAGTGTCTAAGTGTATTAAATTAACACATTGTACACCTTAAGCTTGCATATTGTTATATGTCAATTGTTATATCTCAAAGCTGGAAAACATCCACAACTGTGTACATAATACTCATGTAATCCTTGCCTTCATGCACGACTACATATATATATATATATATCCTATATGTGCACCATATTTATAACATAAAAGAGTAGATATGGCACCATTAAAGTGAATCTCTGTGGTTTGGGTTTCCCCACATTTACTCTCCTTTCTTTCAGTCACAGTTGCTTAGCTGTGGGTTGGTATCTCCTTTAAACCTCCACCAGTCCATGTGCTCGGAGGATACTAAGCCTGTCGTCAGCCTCAAGGATGGGACCTGACAGGCTTAGGTCAGTCAGCACAACTTCTCCATCTGGCCTCAGGAATTAGTACAGAAATGTGCACACAACCCAGTTTGGGCCAAGGAGAAGCGAGGAGATGTGGCTGAGAAGTTCTCTTCCCTGGCACTTTTCCTTTCCTGAGAGCATCGCCAAAAGAGATCCTCCTGCATAGTGAAGAGTCAGAAAACCAAACTGAGGACAAAGTCCACATCAGAGAGAGGGTAAAGCTGAGAATCGCAGAGAAATAGAGCCAAGGTCTTGCCAACATGGTGAAGTCTCTGGTTCAAGCCATTCCCCAAGCCTTGGACTATCAAGGCCCTTGAGCCAGCACATTCCCATGTTAAGTTAAGCCAGTTTGGATTGGGTTTTGTTTCTTGTAGCACAGAGTCCTAAAAGTGCCACAGGTTAAAATGTTCAGTAAAAGGAAGAGCAAACTAGCTGAACTGATCATTATATTTACACATAAAACTATTATAAGATAGAAATCACAATATTTTGATGTCAGGTTACATAGGTAGCTTTCCTTCCCCCCTGCCCTTGTTTCCTGTGATAGAGTGAAAGAGCTCAGAAAAGGAACAGTGTTGAGAAAAATGATGAGGTCCAGCCAAGGCTTAGCAGAGTGAGTGATGGTCCATTACAATAAAAGTCTATAGGTGCACAAGGAGTGGTGATAGCTATCATGCTATACCCGTGTCGCATAAATTATTTTTTTGAAGGTTAATTATTTAAAAAGTATATTGACATGCAATAATGGTACATTTTTAAAGTGTACAAGTTAATCAATATTGACATATTTATACACACATGAAACTCTTACCACAGTCAAGATAGCAAACATCTTTAGCCTTCAAATGTTTCCTTGTGCTCCACTGTAATCCTGTCTCACCCAACCCTGACACCCCTACCAGCCTCCAGGACCCTCTGATATGCTTTCTGTCACTATAGCTTACTTTGCATTTTCTAGATTTTATATAAATGCAATCATGCACTATGTACTCCTTTTTTTTATCACCTTTCTTTCACTCATAATAATTTTGAGATTCACCCATATTGTTGTGTGAATCAGTGCTTCATTATTTTATTGTTTCATACTTTTCTACTTTATGAAAATACCACAATTCATTTATCCATTCCATTCAAATATTAATAAGCATTTGGATTTTTTCCAGTTTTGGGCTATTACAAATAGAACTACAAACACTGGCATACAACTGTTTGCCTGCATATATGTTTGCCTTTTTCTTGGGTGAATGTCTAATGGTGGAGGATCGGACAATAGGTGTATGTTTGACATTTTAAGAAGCCATACTGTCGTCCGAAGCGATTCACAATTTTACATTCCTCCTGGCGTCATGTGGGAGTTCTAGTTGCTCCACATCTTACCCACATCTGGTGTGGTCAGTCTTTTCAGTGTTAGCCATTCAACTAGGTATGTAGTGGTATCTCACTGTGATTTTTCATTGTATTTATGACAAGTGATATTAAGCACAGTGTTGTGTGCTTATTTGTCACCCATACATCTTTTTTGGCAAGATATCTGTTCAAATGTTTTGCCAATTTTAAAAGATGGGTGGTCTTATTTTTTAGTTGATTTCTTTAATCTGGATACAAATCCTTTATTCGATTTATGGTCTGCAAATATTTTCACCAAGTATGTGGCTTGCTTTTCAAAGAGCAAAAGTTTTTTGTTTTGATGAAGTATGGTTCATCACATTTTCCTTTTATGGATTGTGCATTTGGTGTCATGTCTCAGAAATCTTTGCCTAAAGCAAGGTCATGAAGATTTCTCTTAGAAAATCTTATGTTTTCTTATGGAAGTTTTCTATCATTAGGATTTACATTTATGTCTCTGATCAATTTTAAGTTAAATTTTGTACGTGGTGAAATGTATAAATCAAAGTTTTTTTTCTTTTGTATATGAATATTTCATTTTTGCCAGCAACTTTTGTAAAAACAAGGTACATTTTCTCCGCTGAAATGCCTTTGTATCTTGGTCAAAAGACAAATGTCCATAGGTGTGTAGGTTATTTGTGTACTCTCTGTTATGTTCCTCTGATACATTTAGCTTTACAACCAACCATTATCTCAATGAAAAACCCTGAAATAAATTATTGTTCATTTTTCTGTGTTCTTTTTCAAAATAGAGGAACTGTGCTCTTTTTAAGTATTGTTTTAGCTAGTCTGGGTCCTTGAACTTAATACAGATTTTAGAAATAGCATGTTAGTGTCAGCAAATTTTAGTTCATATTGTATTAAAGCCATAGAGCAATTTAGAGGAAGCTAACATGTTAAAAATATTAAGTATTGTGACTGATGAATAGAGTATATGTGTCTACTTACTTTTTATTGTCTCTCAGCAATACTTTGTGGTTTTAATATATAGATCTGTACTCCTTTTGTCTGATTTATCTCTAGGTATTTCATATTTTTTGATGGTATGAAAATGATAGCTTTATTTCAATTTCTGATTCTCTTTGTTATTTACAGAAATGTAAGTGATTTTAAAATTGCTTTTGACATATATTAATTTCAGGTGTACAACATAATGACTTAATATATGAACATACTGTGAGATGATGATTGCAGTAAGTCTAGTTAACATTCATCGCCACATACAGTTAACTATTTTTTTTTCTTGGGGTGAGAACCCTACTCTCCTACTTTTTCCAGCAAGATTGTATCTTGCAAAGGTTTTCTTATTATTCATTAGTGCCTTTTCTTTTTAGCTTAGAGAAGTCCTTTTAACATCTCTTGAAAGGTGGGTTTAGTGGTGGTGAACTCCTTTAGCTTTTGCTTATCTGGAACACTCCTGATCTCTCCCCTTCAGTTCTGAATGATCACCTTGCTAGGTGGGTGATTCTTGCTGGCAGTTTCCTTCCTTTCAGCACTTTGAATATGTTATGTCACTCCTTTCTGGTCTGTAAGTTATGTCACTCCTTTCTGGTCTGTAAGTTTTCTGGTAAAAAAAATATGATAGCTGTATGGGTTTTCCCTTATACGTAATATGTTGTTTTTCTCTTGCTACTTTTAAGAGTTTCTCTTTATCCCTAACTTAGACTATTTTAATTATAATGTTCTTGGTGTGTTTCTCCTTGAGTTCATCTTATTTGGAGCTCTCTTGACTTCCCAGACTTACATATCTGTTTCCTTCCCTGGATTAGGGAAGTTTCCAGCCATTAGTTCATCAAAGAATTTCTCTGCCATTTTGTCTGTCTCTTCTCTTTATGGGACCCCTTTAATACCAGATGCAGTAGAGGGTGCAAGTGGCTATGAATAAAGCAAGGGCTGAACTGACTGGATTGAGTTTACGCACCACACAGAATCATGCATGTGCATTGTGTTCTGGCTAGAGTGGCCCACTAGTAGCTTGTGCTTAAAATGGTTGGGGAAGACAGTTGCTCTCCTTGTTCTTACAAGCTGAAGGTCTCATTGTTGTGTGCTCCAGGATCTTCTCGCTGCTTGCCGGTATAATCTGGGATGATGCCTGTGTCACATGCCTGGCATTTTCTGCCTTGGGGACTCCATGTATCTGAGGAGATGCACATATAACCTGGAAGTGTGAGGGACTCACCTCCTCATGGAACAAACTTTGACAGATAGAGACATGAGCTAGATGGTAAATTCTTCTTTCCTCACCCAGAGAGATAACTGAGAACTGCAGTAGCTTCATAGGACATCAGTGAAGAGATGGAGGCACTCTAATTGATGGTGTAAAGCTGTGGCTGGCTTCGTAATGCATTTCCGTGTATTTGCTGTTCTCGACTGTCCCTCCCCCTTCTTCCATCATTCTTGTTTCCCTAGGACTGGACTTACCAGTAAAGTCTTAGCACCTAAGTTTTTGCCTCAAACTCTGTTTTCTAGGGAACCCAGGCTAAGAAAATTGATACCATTTATTAAGTGCTTACTGTATACTGGACACTGTTTTGTATACTTTACATTATTCATTTTTTTATTGTGGCATATATATAGAACATAAAATTTGCAACTTTAACCGTTTTAAGTGTATAACACTATAGAAAAATAAAGTAAAACATACAGAGAAGTGCAGAATTCAGAAGTGTACAGCTCAGTAAGTTTCTGTAAATTGAACACATTTGTTCAAGATATAAAACATTACCAACACAAGAGAAGCCCTCCCCTTGTACCTCTGGCAGTCACCATCCTGTCCCAAAGAAAATCACTGTTTTGATTTCTATCACTATTTGTCTGCTTTTAAAGCGTAGAGTAAAAATAACTCTTTTGTGTCTAGATTCTTTTGCTCAACATCGTGTTTGTATGATTCATGGCTGCTGTATGCGGCTGTGATTTGTCTGTTTTCATTGCATGTCACATTTTATTGTAGGATTATACTTTTATTTATCCATTCTACTAAAAATAGACATTGGATTGCTTGCAGTCTTCTACATTTCATAATGAAGCAGTATTATTTGGTTATGGATTACCTTCCCTTTACTTCTTCTTTAAAGTTGGAGCACTGCTGTGCATATGGATTTACACATTTTATGTGGCTACATGGTATTCTGTGGCACCAGTTTAGCTCAAGATCATTATTTCATTTCAGCATTTTTGTCATACACAGAGGGGTCTGGAGTCCGCTAGGTTGAGACACCTTGGGAAGAATCACGATGTTTGCTAGGATTGATTTCATTGTACAGGTAAGATCCAGCGCAAAGAAGCCTTTGTATGACTACGATGTATTGTTATTTCTAAAAGTTATTCTTGTTACAGACAGCGGCGTCGGGCACTGTGCGTCGCTTGCGTCCCGGCGGGGACGCTCTACGAGCCCGTCCGGGCACGAGGCCGAGTGGTGGGGCCCCGGCCGGAACCTCGGCGCCGTGACGCAGGGTTCCGGCGGGCTGCTTAGCGCGCGGACCAGCTCCGGGCCGGGGACGATGCGAGGGCCGGAGCCCGGGCCCCAGCCGGCCATGGAGGGGGACGTGCTGGACACGCTGGAGGCGCTGGGGTGAGTCTCCCCGGCCACGCCTTCCCTCCGAAGCCGGCCGCCCTCCCTCCGCCGGGCGGCCGCCGCCTCCCCGCCCTGGCGCGCCCGCCGGCGCCCACGGGGTTAAGCGGAGGCGGGAGGCAGGGCCGCCTGGGAGCGGAGCAGGGCCGCCGGGCCGGGGCGCGCGCCCCTCTGCCCCCCCGACTTGCCGGGACCCGCGGCGGCGGCGCGGAGAGGCCCGGCGGGCCCCACCCCGGGGCTGGCGTGCTCGGTGACACGGTCGTCGCGTCCGGAAGAGGCGCTTGAGCCTGGGCCGCCGCTGCGAATTGCTTCCTACGGTGTCCGGCCCGTGGCTTAATCAGGGCCCGGGAACGACTCCGCCCTGCTTCCGGCCCCGGAGAAAGGGGCTCGTTCAGTGCGAGTCCATTCATTCAGCCGTTTGATCCATTCGTTATCAGCGTATTAACTCGATGTTGACAATGTATTCATTAGTGCATATTTGTGTACTAGGCGGAGGAAAAAGACAGTTTTCAGATTTCTAGTAGTTTACGTAGTCGTTGGGGGCTGCAAAGACTCCACTGGTATTTACAGTTCAGAGTGGTCAGTGGTATGAGAACTCCTGGGATGATGTTAATACTTTCTAGGTATGGGGATCAATATATCCCAAATTATCTTGCCCCGCGCATGCGTTTATTGTCTCTTGAACGTCCCCTCCACCCCACCGAAAGTTAGCTACAGAAAAACAGGTGTCTGGCATAATAAATAGCGGCTGGCTGGATAGGTAAAGGAGAAATTCAAAAGAAGAGAGTGCGTGGAGGTGAGCATAGGGCCAGGTAGTTGAGCGTCAAAAAACAAAACAAAACAAAAAACACGTTAATTAAAGAGATTGGGGCCATCTGCACAATTGTTTGCCCTGCCACAGGCTGGAGTTTCTGTGCCTTTGCAGCACTGGAGTGCAAGTGGAAACCTCAACCCCATTTTGTTTTTTCCTAAAACTGCTCTTGCTTCTTTATCAACTGTTTCTTTTGGATGGTGATAATACCTGATGGTGATAATATTTGCAACGACCCAATATAACAAACCCTTGTGCTTAGCAGATCCTGAACAAATGTTTGTCAAATGAATGAATAGAGCCAGTGATTATTTAGGGAGCATTTTTACTTCTGTGAAATCCCTTGGAAATTTTCACTTAACTTGGTTAAGCAAGTAAACAAAAAGTTATGCTCCATAACAAAAAGTTAACCACAACAAAAAGTTAAAATACTTACTAGGCCCACAACAGCCTTAGTTCCCAAGTACTCCAGATAAGAAGAGTGGGATTCTGTACATAGTTTGTGAAAAAGGGAAAGTCAGTGCGTTTTTCCCCTTCCTTCATTCCTTGAATTTGTTTATATTATAGGTGTTTTGAAAAATAAAGCTTGCTGAATCTTCACTTTTACGAAGGAAAGTTAGTTTCAGGTTATTCATTATAGAAAGTAAAACAGTTTACACACTTTACCTGGATTAACTGAGGACAAGATTTTGAAGTTCAAATATTCATATAGTAATAATGAAATGTGAAAAAAGAGTACTTTTTACTTATCATGTGTGTTGTAACTGAACACTGTTTTAAAATATCCATGAAGATTGTGTATAATGTGTTTTCTATTTTGTGATTAAAACATTTAGGATATTAGTGAAGGTATTTCAGTTTGTCCGATAAAACAGGAAATAAATGGGAAAATTGTGAAAAAACAATTTAGTGATATATAGTATATTTAAAATATCAATGAAAACAGGGTAGGAATAACCTAGTTTCCTCATTTGTGAAAGCAGCAGATCGGAGCAGATGATTTCAGAAGTGTCTTTCAGTTCTGACAACGTACAATTTTGTAGAACAGTTCTAAAAAGCTTTACAGCCTAGGTTGAGAACCACTGTTAAGGAGAGAAGTTCATTTCAAGTATTTATGGAGCACAACTCTATATCGGACAATGTTCTGGGAAGTCACTCATGAGCAAAATAGACTTGGTCCCCGTCCCTGTGGAGTTTACAGTGTAGTGGGGAAACAGAAATGATCACATAAACTGTAGTAAGTGCTTTAAAGGAAAAGAACATGGTGACATAACATGACAGGAGGACCTGTGTGGTCTTAGGAGTTAGTGATAGAATCCTGAGGAAGTAACATTTGAGTTGATTGCAGTTGTGAATAGGAGTTAAATTAGGTAAAGTTGGATGGAAAAGGAGGAAAAAAGGTGTCCTTAAAATGAGAACAAAATGTGAAAGACCTTTAAGTGGAAAGGAGCTCGCTGGAGTAGCAGAAGTGGAAGGAGAGTAATGTGGGCTGGAGGGTGGAGAGCAAGGGCCAGAGCCGTGGAAGATTGGATTGAAGAGGTAGATGAGCCCAGGGCATGTAGTGCCTTTTAGCCTGTGTTGTGACTTCTGTTCTTTGTTATAATAGCAATGGGACAGATTGAACTATTTTAAATAAAAAAGGGAGCGCTTCCATGTCTAGTTTGAAGAGTTACCTCTGTCAGCAAGGTGGAGAATGGATTGGAGAATTTAGTTAGTAGTCTAGATGAGAAGTGGTAGTTGCTTACTGGCAGTGGATATGGAAAGAAGTGCTTCACAGGGCTTAGTGATTGATTGGTTATTAGAGCTGAAGGAGGTGATGGTATCAAAGGTTAATTTCTTCAGTAGGTATCTATTGACTCACCAAAATAAAATGATTCACTTTGCAACCTAAATTGGATAGGAAGAAAGTGGAGACAGTAGGGAGTTAGTAAACATAGGGAATGCAGAAGGACCAATGGAGTGGAGGTAGAGATGAGATCAAAGAATAGTTGTAGGTGAGTGGTCAAAAAAGCAAACTGAAAGGTTAGGTAGTGGGTTTGGTCAGGGAGTGACGTGTTTGGATTAGTGATTTTGGAGGTGGAGTAGTTGCAGGCAGTGGCAAGGTCTAGGGGTAACCCATATATAGTGGCAAAGATTGGAAAAGAGGATGTTCAGGAATCGAGAGCTCAGGGTTTTGGATAAGGGTGTACATACTGACTCTGAAGAAACTCAATGTAGTGGCAGATAGGAATGGGGAGGAAGAATGAGCACACAGAATATTGGCAGGCATCCAAGAGACTGATGGACGAAAACCACAAGAGAAATAGGGTGGCAAATCTCTGAGCTTTGAGCAGGTGATATTTAAAAGATAATGGGAGAGTAATATGGGAAGCAAGGAGGATAAAAACCCTGCCAGATGGCCTTGAATTTGAGAGAGTAAAATTGCCAAAGCTAGAGTTGGGAGGATGGTCTTTCTGAGAAGAGGCTGAAAGTATAGGATATTTGTTTATGGATGGAACATGGTGGAAGAGTTTGGGAAGCAAGAACTGGAGAGCTGGACAGAGGCAAGCCAATAGGATGGGTAAATGACAGAGGGAAAGAAAGGGTCTCATATTTTATATGTTGGCTGATGGAAATAGAAAACAGTAAATTAGGTCCTGGCTGTGTCTTTGGGGCGGCCCTAATGGACAGGAGATCTGGATCATCCAGCTGGAAGGAGTGTCAGACCAGCAAATGTGGTTCCAGTGTATATGGCTCTGGAAGTTGTTCTCAGTGTTTGGAATAAGAGTAGCACTTCCCTGATTAAATAAGAGTATATAGAACAAACTAAGAACATGATAATAATACCTATCTTATTAGATAGATGTTTTGGATATACCTAGAATATTGTGGCAGTTAAATGAAGTAGTATACCTAAAGCACACAGCACTGGCCTATCATAACAGCAGTTTACAAATGATTCTTGCTATTATAATTATGATTGCTATTAGATGTTCAGATTTACTAAGTGCATTTTTTTTTCTTATTTTTATTGTTACCTGATTTGATGAGCTTAGGCATAATGGATTATGGGCGCCCCTCCCCTAAATTCAGTATTTTGGATGATTTAATGAATTTTTGTTGAATTTTATAATTGGCATTTCAGTAAAAGTAACATCACCAACAATGTGAATTAGTTAAATTTATTCAACAGTTTATGATTATTTCTTTAAGGCAGAAATGAAAGCAAGTAGGGGGAAATAATATGTTTACTATTAAATCTCAATGAGAGGCACTGTAGGACATGGAGGAAAGGTAACCCATGCAGGAATCAGTCTTGATTCAATCAAGGTATGAGAGTACCCGTTTCCCCGTAACTCATCTTCGGTGGGCATAGATTCAGGATCAGAAAGGGTGGTCTAGATCCAGCTATGCCTTATGTGGCTGCATTACCTAGCTAGGTTATCTGTTGAATTTTCTTATTAGTGTAGACAGAAGTTTAAGAGCTCACATTTGGGGTCAAATTTGGGTTTTAATCCTAATGTCATCACTTAGTTAATTATCTTTTGATCCTACAAAATTATGATAATGCTAACTTCAAAACATTGCTGTAAAGACTAAATGAGTTATAAATAAATATTTTTATTGATATCAGTATTTCTATCCGTATATGTCTAGTACTGTGCCCAGCCTGGTACTTAAAGCAGTTATCTAAACATTGTTAATCCTTAATTTCTTACCTGCAAAATAGGGGTTTGAAAATATTTACCCCTCATGAGATAGAACCAGAGAATTCAGAAAAAAAGAAATGCGAATATCCTTTAAACATATGAAAAGTTGTACAACCTTGATCATAAGACAAATGTAAATTAAAACTATACTGAGACAGATGGTCAAAAATCTAAGTGTTTGACAATTTTGGTGAGTTATGGGGAATAGGTACTCTCATACCTTGATTGTATATATCCTGTAGAGGAAATTTAAAAGTATCTAGCAAAGTTACATTTCCAGTTACCCATTGACCCAACAATCCCATCTGCAGGAATCTGTCCCAGATATACACTGACAGAAATTTGCCATATTTTTTATAATAGTAAGACACTGCAAATGACCAAAAAGTTCTTCAGTGGGCATAGTGAATAAAATATTGTTAGCCAAGGCAGTGGAGAACTCTACAACTATAGAAATGGTTGAGTAGTATCTCTACTAATCTCTACTATATGTAAATGTATGTGTGTGTTTAAAACAAGGAATAAAACAGTACACAGTAGGCTGCCTTTTATCTAAAAAAGGAGAAGCACATATATGTTTATATTTAAAAACATGGAATGACAACCCAAAACTAATATATATGGCTACTTATAGGGGAGGAAGGAAACAGTAGAAGGAACAAGATTAAGATTGCCAATTAAATTTGTCTGAGTGTACCTTGTTTTGTAAATTAACTTTGAAGCCATATAAATGTTTTACATAATTATAAAACAAAATTAAATAAAAATAATCAAAACAAAAAAGGAGAGATAAACCCCTAAAAATTAAAGGTACAGTATCCATCAACATATTGAGTAGGTGGTTTAATCACATGTAAAGGAGTTGTTTTTCTATACATCCTTACTGGAATATATTCTGAAGATAAAAAAAATAGTTTTCAGTAATTATATTGTTAGTAATAATGCTGGTTTTCCTATTCTGAAACTGTAATTTGTATCTATTTATATATAAACTAGGATTCTGTAAATGTCATTAGAAACCAGAATTTTCATTGTAAGAGAAAATAGATAAAAATGTAAAACAAAATAAGTAAAAATCCTCCAGTTCTAAATTTGAAGTGGAAATAGAAATGTGAACTCCTGATGTAATTTCTCTTAAAAAAAGATTCAGGTACAGGTGACTTAGCTTTAATGCCAGATTGTGTACTTTAAATACCATTGAAAAGAATCCAGGCTTTAGAAAACGGCTGATTGCAGGTTTAGGACAGAAACATCTTGTCTTAGAAAGCAAGGAAGGTGTTCAAATAATACTAGGAGCGAGTCAAAGGACTCACTGGGCTTCCACTAACCAGAGAAAGGACAATTTGAGCATCAAAAGAAAAATAACTGCAGTGGATTAAAACCCATCAAAATGTTAAAATCTGAAAGTATTTTTTTAAAGCTCAGTGGCAGAAAGAACGATAAAAGTATAAAACTGGTATTTCATTCAATTATATAATATAGAAAATGAATGGAAATTTTAAGGTTCTGTTCACATACTTGTACTAGTGTTTGAAAGAATAAAATTATATAATAAATGGTTTAGGTTAAAATGATCTCATGTGTCCTTTTCAGCTTTAATTTTTTAAATTCAAAATCTGCATCCATTCTTTCTTCAATATATTATATTCATTATAATATATTCACTATATGTTCTTCTTGTAACTATTATAAGGTTATTAGAATGCTCTATTTGACTTTGTTTTGAATGTAATATGTATCCTTTTTATTTATATATTTTTTAATTTGGTATCGTTAATGTACAATCCCTGAACAACATTATGGTTACTAGACCCCCTATTATCAAGTCCCCCCCACATACCCCATTACAGTCACTGTCCATCAGCATAGTAAGATGCTATAGAATCATTGCTTGTCTTCTCTGTAAATACTACCTTTCCGGTGTCCCTGCCTCCTGCTACATTATTTGTGCTAATTGTAATACCCCTTTTCCCCCCTTATCCCTCCCTTCCCATCCACCCTCCCCAGTCCCTTTCCCTTTGGTAACTGTTGGTCCATTCTTGGGTTCTGTGAGTCTGCTGCTGTTTTGTTCCTTCAGTTTTTTTCTTTGTTCTTATACTCCACAGATGAGTGAAATCATTTGATACTTGTCTTTTTCGGCTTGGCTTATTTCACTGAGCATAATACCCTCTAGCTCCATCCATGTTGTTGCAAATGGTAGGATTTGTTTTCTTCATATGGCTGAATAATATTCCATTACGTATATGTACCACATCTTCTTTATCCATTCATCTACTGATGGACACTTAGGTTGCTTCCATTTCTTGGCTATTGTAAATAGTGCTGTGATAAACATAGGGGTGTATATGTCTTTTTCAAACTGGGCTGCTACATTCTTAGGGTAAATTCCTAGAAGTGGAATTACTGGGTCAAATGGTATTTCTATTTTGAGTTTTTTGAGGAACCTCCATACTGCTTTCCACAATGGTTGAACTAATTTGCATTCCCACCAGCAGTTTAGGAGGGTTCCCCTTTCTCCACATCCTCGCCAACATTTATTGTTGTTTGTGTTTTGGATGTTAGCCATCCTAACTGGTGTGAGGTGATATCTCATTGTGGTTTTAATTTGCATTTCTCTGAAGACTAGTGATGTGGAGCATCTTTTCATGTGCCTGTTTGGCCATCTGAATTTCTTCTTTTTAGAAGTATCTGTTCAGCTCCTCTGCCCATTTTTTAATTGGCTTATTTGCTTTTTGTTTGTTGAGGTGTGTGAGATCTTTATATAATTTGGATGTCAACCCCTTATCGGATATATCATTTATGAATATATTCTCCCATACTGTAGGATGTCTTTTTGTTCTACTAATGGTGTCCTTTGCTGTACAGAAGCTTTTTAGTTTGATATAGCCCCACTTGTTTATTTTTACTTTTGTTTCCCTTGCCCAGGGAGATATGTTCATGAAGAAGTTGCTTACGTTTACGTCCAAGAGATTTTTGCCTATATTTTTTTCTAAGAGTTTTATGGTTTCATGACACATTCAGGTCTTTGATCCATTTTGAGTTTACTTTTGTGTATGGGGTTAGACAGTAATACAGTTTCATTCTCTTACATGTAGCTGTCCAATTTTGCCAACACCAGCTGTTGAAGAGGCTATTTCCCCATTGTATATCCATGGCTCCTTTATCATATATTAATTGACCATATATGCTTGGGTTTATATCTGGGCTTTCTATTCTGTTTCACTGGTCTATGGGTCTGTTCTTGTGCCAGTACCAAATTGTCTTGATTACTGTGGCTTTGTAGTAGAGCTTGAAGTCGGGGAGCATAATTCCCTCCGCTTTATTCTTCCTTCTCAAGATAGCTTTGGCTATTTGGGATATTTTATGGTTCCATATGAATTTTAGATCTATTTGCTGTAGTTCATTGAAAAATGCTGTAGGTATTTTGATAGGGATTGCATTGAATCTGTAGATTGCTTTAGGCAGGATGGCCGTTTTGACAATATTAATTCTTCCTAGCCAAGAGCATGGGATGAATTTCCATTTATTAGTGTCCTCTTTAATTTCTCTTAAGAGTGTCCTGTAGTTTTCAGGGTGTAGGTCTTTCACTTCCTTTATTAGGTTTATTCCTAGATATTTTATTCTTTTTGGTGCAATTGTGAATAGAATTGTTTTCCTGATATCTTTCTGCTAGTTCACCATTAGTATATAGGAATGCAACAGATTTCTGTGTATTAATTTTGTATCCTGCAACATTGCTGAATTCAGATATTAGATCTAGTAGTTTTGGAGTGGATTCTTTAGGGTTTTTTATGTACAATATCATGTCATCTGAAAACTGGGACAGTTTGAGTTCTTCCTTGCGAATCTCGATACCTTTTATTTCTTTGTGTTGTCTGATTGCCGTGGCTAGGACCTCCAGAACTATGTTGAATAAAAGAGGGGAGAGTGGACATCCTTATCTTGTTCCCGATCCTATAGGAAAAGCTTTCAGCTTCTCACTGTTAAGTATAATGTTGGCTGTGCATTTGTCATATATGGCCTTTATTATGTTGAGGTACTTGCCCTCTATACCCATTTTGTTGAGAGTTTTTATCATGAATGGGTGTCGAATTTTGTCGAATGGTTTTTCAGCATCTGTGGAGATGGTCATGTGGTTTTTGCCCTTCCTTTTGTTAATGTAGTGGATGATTTGGATGGATTTTTGAATGTTGTACCATCCTTGCATCCCTGGGATGAATCCCACTTGATCATGATGGATGATCTTTTTGATGTATTTTTGAATTCAGTTTTCTAATATTTATTGGGTATTTTTGCATCTATGTTCATCAGGGATATTGGTCTGTAATTTTCTTTTTTTGTGGTGTCTTTGCCTGGTTTTGGTATTAGAGTGATGTTGGCCTCGTAGAATGAGTTTGGGAGTATTCCCTCCTCTTCAACTTTTTGGAAAACTTTAATGAGGATGGGTATTAGGTCTTCACTAAATGTTTGATAAAATTCAGACATGAAACCATCTGATCCAGGTGTTTTGTTCTTAGGTAGTTTTTTGATTACCAATTCAGTTTCTTTGCTGATAGTTGGTCTATTCAGATTTTCTGTTTCTTCTTGGGTCAGCCTTGGAAGGTTGTATTTTTCTAGAAAGTCCATTTCTTCTAGGTTATCCAGTTTGTTACCATATATTTTTTCATAGTATTCTCTCATAATTCTTTGTATTTCTGTGGTTTCCATAATGATTTTCCCTTCTCATTTCTGATTCTTTTTATGTGTGTAGACTCTCTTTTTTTCTTGAAAAGTCTGGCTAGGGGTTTATCTATTTTGTTTATTTTCAAAGAAGAACCAGCTCCTGCTTTCATTGATTCTTTCTATTGTTTTATTCTTCTCAATTTTATTTATTTCTTCGTTGATCTTTATTATGTCCCTCCTACTACTGACTTTGGGCCTCATTTGTTCTCTCTTTTCTAGTTTCATTAATTGTGAGTTTAGACTGTTCATTTGAGATTGTTCTTCTTTCCTGAGGTAGGCCTGTATTGCAATATATTTTCCTCTTAGCATGACCTTCGCTGCGTCCCACAGATTTTGTGGTGTTGAATTATTGTTGTCATTTGTCTCCATATATTGCTTGATCTCTGTTTTTATTTGGTCAATGGTCCATTGATTATTTAGGAGGATGTTATTAAGTCTCCATGTGTTTGTGGGCTTTTTCATTTTCTTTGTGTCATTTATTTCTAGTTTCATACCTTTGTGATCTGAGAAGCTAGTTGGTACAATTTCAGTCTTTTTGAATTTACCGATTCTTTTGGTGGCCTAGTATATGGTCTATTCTTGAAAATGTTCCATGTGCACTTGAGAAAAATGTGTATCCTATTGCTTTTGGATGGAGTGTTCTGTAGATGTCCGTTAGGTCTATGTGTTCTAATATGTTGTTCAGTGCCTCTGTCTCTTTATTTACTTTCTGTCTGGTTGATCTGTCCTTTGGAGTGAGTGGTGTGTTGAAGTCTCCTAAAATGCATGCATTACATTCTATTTCCCCCTTTAATTGTGTTCGTATTTGTTTCACATATGTATGTAATACTGTGTTGGGTGCATAGATATTTATAATGGTTAAATCCTCTTGTTAGACTGACCCCTTTATCATTATGTAATGGCCTTCTTTGTCTCTTGTGACTTTTGTTTTGAAGTGTATTTTGTCTGATACAAGTACCGCAACTCCTGCTTTTTTCTCACTATTAGTTGCATGAAATATCTTTTTCCATCCCTTTACTTTCAGTCTGTGTATGTCTTCGGGTTTGAAGTGAGTCTCTTCCAGGTGGCATATAGATGGGTGTTCTTTTTTTATCCATTCAGTAACTCTATGTCTTTTGATTAGTGCATTCAGACCCTTTACATTTAGGGTGATTATTGATAGGTATGTACTTATTGCCATTGCAGGCTTTAGATTCGTGGTTACCAAAGGTTCAAGGGTAATTCCCTTACTATCTAACAGTCTAATTTAACTCACTTCATATGCTATTACAAACACAACCTAAAGGTTCTTTTTTTTTTCTCCTTTTTCTTCCTCCTCCATTCTTTGTACATTATGAATCATATTCTGTACTTTTTGTCTATCCCTTGGGTGACATCTATTTAGCCTTAGGAATACTTCCATTAGAAGTGGTTTGTGAGAGGTAAATTCTCTCAGCTTTTGCTTATATGAAAATTGTTTAATCCCTCCTTCAAATTTAAATGATAACCTTGCCTGGTAGAGTATTCTTGGTTCAAGGCCCTTCTGCTTCATTGCATTCAATATATCATCCCATTCCCTTTTGGCCTGTAAGGTTTCTGTTGAGAAGTCTGATAATAGCCTGTTGGGTTTTCCTTTGTATGTGATCTTTTTTTTCTCTCTCTAGCTGCTTTTAAAAGTCTGTCTTTATCCTTGATCTTTGCCATTTTAATTATTATATGTCTTGTTGTTTTCCTTGGATCCCTTGTGTTGGGAGATCTGTGCACCTCCATGGCCTGAGAGACTATCTCCTTCCCCAGACTGGGGATGTTTTCAGCAATTACCTCCTCAATGACACTTTCTATCCCTTTTTTTCTCTCTTCTTCTTCTGGTACCCCTATAATGCAAGTGTTGTTCCTTTTGGATTGATCACACAGTTCTCTCAATATTCTTTCTCATTCTTAGAGATTCTTTTTTCTCTCTGTGCCTCAGCTTCTTTGTATTCCTCTTCTCTAATTTCTATTCCATTTACCATCTCTTCTACTACATCTAATCTGCTTTTAAATCCCTCCATTGTATGTTTCATTTCAGATGTGGAATTTCTTAATGATTGAATCTCTGACTTAACTTCATTCCTGAGTTCTTGAATATTTTTCTGTACCTCAATAAGCATGTTTATAATTTTTATTTTGAACTCTCTTTCAGGAAGATTGGTGAGTCCTGTTTCATTTGGCCCCTTTTCTGGGGTTTGTGAGATTTTGGTCAGAACAATATTCTTTTGACATTTCATATTTCTGTGTGGTACCCACTAGTGTGCAGAAACTCCAGTCTCTGGGGCTGCTCAGCCCCTAGAGTGAGGTTGGGGGTCGTAGGGGAGCAGAGCTGGTGCCTGCGCGGAGGATAGATCCGTTTCCTGATTCATGTCTGCAGTGCCTGTCTCCAGTGTCAGAGCCAGTGGGCCAAGCACACCCGTGTAAGCCTCTGTGCTTTGCGTCTCTAGCTGTTGTAGGCAGGGCCTCCCTCTGGCTGGCCTGATGCCCACACAGTGACTGCCAGTTTGCGAACTGGTGCTGGCATGCTCGGAGGAAGGTGTGGCAGGCTGCGTGTCACAGTGGGGGCCTCAGAGCTGAGTAGCCAGCCAGGGGGATGGAGCACCTGAAGCTCCTCAAAGTTCCCAACCAACTGGGCAGAGCGCGCCCAGACAACGTTGTCCAGTTCTCCCTTCTCTCATGCAGCAAGCTCCGTGCAAACCCCGCCCCTTCAGCAGCCCTCTTGCTGCTAGGAAGCCTCTCAGACCGCCTGCCCACCCCTCCTCTGACACAGAGCAGCTGGATGCAGATCCTTCCCTCCACAAACGGCCGGAATGTCCAGTCTCCCAGGCACTCTGTCTGTCCGAGCTCCCCATCATCCAGAGCACCACACAATATAGGCTTCCGCTCACAAAGCAGATCTCCAGGGCTAGGTTTCCAGTAGTCCCAGCCTTCCACCCCCTCCTCCACTCCATTTCTCTTCCTTCTGCCAGTGAGCTGGGGTGGGGGAAGGGCTTGGGTCCCACCGGATCAAGGTGTTGGTACATTACCCTGTTTCGTGAGTCTGCTTTGTTCGTGAGGTCTGTATGCAGTCTGGTTCAGCCTTCTTTCTTGTTGCTGTTTTAGGGTTGGGCGTATTAATTAATTATATTTTTGTGCTATTTGTGGTTTTGGAGAAGTTTTCTGTGTCACCTCTCACTCTGTCATCTTGAGTCCTCTGTCTGTAATATTTATCTTAAAAGTGGTTGATAATTTTACTAAAAAATGGTAAAATATAGGAAAAACACCAAATGTTAATTATATAGAACAGAAATTGGCAAACCATTTCTGTAACAGACCAGATAGTAAAAATTTCAGGCTTTGCTGGATGTACTGTCTTGTCACAACTACCATCTCTGCCATTGCAGTGTGAAAGCAGTCAGAAAGACTGTCTGTAAGTGGATATATTTATTGGCTCTGTTACACAATAACAACGGAGAGTATTAGGTGATTTATTTATTTAACCTTTTATGTCTTTCTTTTTAGATATAAGGGTCCACTGTTAGAAGAGCAAGCCCTTCTGAAGGCAGCAGACGGTGGACTATCTTCCCCTGAATTTTCAGAGCTCTGTGTTTGGTTAGGCTCTCAAATAAAGTCATTGTGCAACTTGGAAGAAAGTATCACTTCAGCTGGTATTACCATTGTGTTTTATTTACGTTTCTGTTTAATAGTAAAATGAAATGGTAGCCTATGCCTTATAGTTTTTATCTACAATGTGCCCACTGTAAAAAGAAAAATCATTAATATTAGGAAGAACTTTAATATGATATTAAATATCTTTGGATTAAATTTTATATTAATTAACCCAAAATTGGTTCTTAAATATATGTACCAATTACCATGTTTATCAGCTGTCTTAACCTTAGTGTTAATCTTTAGAAAAGTAGGGTCTGAATTTAGCTATTTAAAAAGTTTAATTTTTGAATACTGCTTCTTTTGAATGAAGGTTTTTTTTTTTAAAGTACATGTAATCCCTAATTTAAATTGTATTACCATGTTTGTAACTCAGGATATGGATTCACTTAGGAATACTTTTATAAATACTCCTGCATTGGCTCAAAAATGTGTTTATTTATTCATTACTGTCTTGGTAACTGGAGGCCTTATGAGTCTTTGATTGGTAGAATTTCATCCTATAATAAAAAGAAAAATAAAAAATTATTGAGTATTTGATAGAGAACAAAGTAGCCTTACCCTCTGAAGCTATCCTTACTTTTAAATTGCTTGTTTCCTTGCCAAACCTAATAGAATTCACTTGGAGCAAAGTAAAATAAGCTGAATTCAAAATATATGACATAAATTCCTACATAATTAGGTTATGAAAGAAAGATAAGCAATGAGGCTTAGATGATTGCATTTATTATCTGAATCCATAGAAATACTATAGAAATGGATCATTTGCTCTAAAGCTAATGAATAGTTATAGCCATAATATGCTTTCAATATTTCATTCACTAACATAAAACATTTTCAGTTTATCTCTTTTATGAGAAGTCCATTGGAAAATTCTTATAGGGATTTATCTCATGATTAGATACTCATGTTCTTAATTTAGGTATTGCTTTTTATATCTAGAAATTATTTGGTTACCTTTATCTAAACTTGGGGTCACATGTAAGGATTTAAAGTGAAATCCTTTCACATTCAAAGTGAAAATTTAGAATTGAGTATAAAATTGAAGTCAACTAGTAGTAGATGTTATCGTATCAGAATATATGGTAAATGTTCACTAAATGTTTTATGATTTTCCTTCTTTGAAGGGAGAGATGATCTAGAAAGCTTCCAGCTTGAGATAAGTGGTTTTTTGAAAGAAATGGCATGTCCATATTCTGTACTCATATCAGGAGATATTAAAGACCGCTTAAAAAAGAAGGATGACTGTTTGCAGCTTTTATGTAAGTTGTCTTTCTTTGAACATTTAAGTGCATGCGTGTTATTTTCAAGTTAAGATTTATGAAATTTCATTAATGAAGCACTAGACATTTCATATATTGAAAAGGTTTTAATATTTGAAAATATGAAGCTGACTTAGAGGTATTTTTATAAATCCTAACGTACTCTCTAAGATTTCTAACACTATAATCTATTTAGCCAATATAGAATGCCTTGTGTTTGTATTTATATATTATTTAGTCATTTTCCCTTTACCAGTTCATTTCTCAGTGTTTATGACTAAATGACTAAAGTTGGTGATCTCCAAAGTCCTATGTATTCTTCTTTTTTTTTTTATTAAGGTATCATTGATAGACAATCTTATGAAAGTTTCACATGAGCAACATTGTGGTTACTGCATTCACCCGTACTATCAATACCCCCCACCAACCCCACTGTAGTCATTGCCCATCAGCGTAGTAAGATGCCACAGAGTCACTACTTGTCTTCTCTGTGCTTCACAGTCTTCCCTGTAACCCAACCCCACACCATGTGTACCAATCACAATACCCCTCAATCTCCTTTTCCCTCCCTCCCCACCCACCCTCCTCCACCCCTCCCCTTTGGTAACCTTTAGTCCCTTTTTGGAGTCTATGAGTCTGCTGCTGTTTTGTTCCTTCAGTTTTGCTGTGTTGTTATACTCCACAAATGAGGGAAATCATTTTATTTGTCTCTCTCCACCTGGCTTATTTCACTGAGCATAATACACTCTAGCTCCATCTATGTTGTTGCAAATGGTAGTATTTGTTTTCTTCTTAATGGCTGAATAATATTCCATTGTGTATATGTACCACATCTTCTTTATCCGTTCATCTACTGATCGACACCTAGGTTGCTTCCATTTCTTGGCTATTATAAATAGTGCTGCGATAAACATAGGGGTGCATAAGTCTTTTTCAAACTGGCTACTGCATTCTTAGGGTAAATTCCTAGGAGTGGAATTGCTGGGTCAAATCGTATTTCTATTTTGAGTTTTTTGAGGAACTTCCATACTGCTTTCCACAATAGTTGAACTAGTTTACATTCCCACCAGCAGTGTAGGAGGGTTCCCCTTTCTCCACATCCTTGCCAACATTTATTGTTGTTTGTTTTTTGGATGTTGGCCATCCTGACTGGTGTGAGATGATATCTCATTGTGGTTTTCATTTGCATTTCTCTGATGATTAGTGATGTGGAGCATCTTTTCTTGTTCCTGTTGGCCACCTGAATTTCTTCTTTGGAGAAGTGTCTGTTCAGATCCCCCACCCATTTTTTAATCAGGTTATTTGATTTTTGGGTGTTGAGGTGTGTGGGTTCTTTATATATTTTGGATGTTAATCCTTTATCAGAAATGTCATTTACGAATATATTCTCCCATACTGTAGGGTGCCTTTTTGTTCTACTGATGGTGTCCTTTGCTGTGCAGAAGCTTTTTAGCTTGATGTAGTCCCATTTGTTCATTTTTGCTTTTGTTTCTCTTGCCCGAGGAGATGTGTTCATGAAAAAGTTACTCATGCTTATATTCAAGAGATAGATTTTTGCCTATGTTTTCTTCTAAGAGTTTTATGGTTTCATGACTTATATTCAGGTCTTTGGTCCTTTCGAGTTTACTTTTGTGTGTGGAGTTAGACAATAATCCAGTTTCATTCTCTTGCATTTAGCTGTCTAGTTTTGCCAATACCAGTTGTTGACGAGTCTGTCATTTCCTTATTGTGTATCCGTGGCTCCTTTATCTATATGAATTGGCCATATATGTGTGGGTTTATATCTGGGCTCTCTATTCTGATCTATGGGTCTATTCTTGTGCCAGTACCAAGTTGTTTTGATTTCTGTGGCTTTGTAGTAAAGCTTGAAGTTGGGGTCTGTAATCCCCCCAGCTTTGTTCTTCCTTCTCAGGATTCCTTTGGCTATTTGTGGTTCCATTTGAATTTTGGAACTATTCTAGTTCATTGAAGAAGGCTGTTGGTATTTTGATAGGGATTGCATTGAATCTATAGATTGCTTTAGGCAGGATGCCATTTTGCAAAGTCCTATTTATTCTTACTGAAACTGGGCTACTAAGCAGATTATTAGATCTTGTTTTTAATGAGAGACTTTGATAGTTGGTTCAAAAATATGTATTAATCACCTATTGTATTAGAAACTGCTTCAGGCACTAGTGTTAGATGAGTTTAAAAAATTGTGCCCTTGGGCCATTTGAATTCTAGTGACTGCTTCAGTGAATTTGGATTATTATCTAAACAATTACCATAAATAATAGATCTGTTTATTTGTGTTGACTCTTCAAAAATTTTTTAATTCAGTTTAATTTCTTGCTACTTTCAAAGTTCTACAAACAGTGGCCACTTGAAAGAATTTTCTGACATCTATTATTAAAGATTTCTATTATTTTAGGTTGTGCCATTTATAAAAAAGTCCACGTGATATATTTCTTCTAGGCTCTAGTGTTAGTAACATTTGTTACAGCAGAAATTGTGTGTATGTGTTTAACTAGTGGTGGTGATAGAAATGTTGACATTTGAATTACATTGTGTGTGTTGGGAGGATAGGAATTATGTGCTCCCTGCCCGCCCCATTTGTTACATTGTTTCCCTGTCTTCCTTCCATTCAGTGTGTCGAGTCACTGATTTAATAAACCATTGTTCTTAGTGGGAGGTTACAGTAGCCCTTAGGTGTACTGGAACAGAAAGAAGCTAAGGAGCCCTGGCCTAGGGGAACTTAGGAACTCGCTGTGTCAGTCAGTGAGAACTGTGTAATCCATCATGTTTCCCTTTCTGCCTTGGCTGCTAAAAAGCTCAGCAATAATAGTAATACAGGTTTCTGATATAAGTAAAAGTAAAGAGATTTAAAGGAAGTTGGTATAGTTTGTTCTGATTATGAAAATACATGCTCAGGTGGTGGGGCAAAAATGGGAAGTTAGTGTTAAATGGATGGAGTTTCGTTTGGGGAAGATGAAAAAGTTCTGGATGTGAATGGTGGTGAAGTTTATATAACAGTGTAAATGTACTTAATGCCACTATACACTTAAAATGATTAGAATGGTAAATTTTATGTTATATGTCAAAAATTATATGCTTCTTATAGAAATTTTACAAAGTAGATAAAATTGTAAAGAAGAAATTCATTTATAATCTCATTCCACAGAAAAGATCATGAATAACTTTTTGGTCTATTTCCTTTTCCTTCTCATTTAAATAAGATGGAGATCTTGTTACGTAGGCAGTTCTTTCTTTTCCTCCTCTTCGTTTAATGCATTGTAAGCATTTCCCTATCACTTAATTTTTTTGAAAAAATAATTTATATTGGCTACATAATGTTCTGTGCTATGGACATAACATTTTTACTTAATTTCAAATTTGGAGGTATTTGGATTCTTTTTAAATTATTTTAATTATAATATTGTATAATTTATATAATACAATTATATACAATTTAATTATATTAATTATTTTAAATTAATTTCTTTGTTTATGCTTTTGGTTACTTTTACTTAGACAAAGATTATGAACATTTAAAAAAAATTTCTAGATATATATTGCCATATTTTGGTCCAGAAAGGTTGTACCAATTGACAATCTTAGCATCTATTCCATCTTATCTTTAGTTCAACAATCTTTAAAACAGTCTTTAATAAACTTCTTCATATTTTTCTTTGAAGTGTTTGCAATATGTGTGAAATAAAAAGGGCCAAATTCCTTGCCTTGTGGAAGCTTTTACAAATCAAGAAGAAAAGATTCAAAACTCACTGGCAATGTATAAAGTATATAAGACATGAACAGACATTCTACAGAAAAGAGTTTTTAAAAAATGCTTCTAACCATGAAAGGATACACAGTATCCTTCAAAGTTTGAGTTAAAAAAAAATAAAATGAGAAGATATTTTTCACTTACCAAGTGAGCAAATTAAAAAAAAGTCATAAGTTTGGGAAAGTAAGCATTCTCGTATATTATAGCCCATAGGGTGTGGTGGGGAATAACTGGTACCCTTTAGAAGGGCAAATATTCAATATCACAATTAAAACAGTACCTTTTGGCTTGGGAATTCCATGACTAGGAATACATATTTATTTCCCTACAAGGCATATGAAAAGGATGTTCATTATGACATTGTTGGTAGACTTAAATAGAAGTGGTACATCTCTTCAGTGATACTACTAAATAGCCAATAGAATGACAATAGATAAAAAGTGCTGATACAGAATGATTTCTGAGATGTACTGGTAAACAAAATATACAGAACGTTTATATATGCTCTTGTTTGTATAAAAGAGAAGTATGTGGTGGATGGAGCTGGAGGGTATTATGCTCAGTGAAATAAGCCAGGTGGAGAAAGACAAGTGCCAAATGATTTCACTCATCTGTGGAGCATAAGAACCAAGCAAAAACTGAAGGAACAAAACAGCAGCAGACTCACAGAACCCAAGAATGTACTAACAGTTACCAAAGGGAAAGGGACTGGGGAGGGAGGGAGAAGGGGGAAAAGGGGCATTATGATTAGCACACATAACGTGGGGGAGGGGCACAGGGAGGGCAGTATAGCACAGAGAAGACAAATAGTGACTCTATAGCATCTAACTACACTGATGGACAGTGACTGTAATGGGGTATGTGGTGGGGACTTGATAATGGGGGAATCTAGTAACCACAATGTTGCTCATGTGATTTTATATTAATGATACCAAAATAAAATAAATAAATAAAAAGACGAGCAGTAACAAGTAGTGGGAGGCATTGGAAAAAGGGAACACTTGTGTACTGTCAGTGGAAATGTAAATTGGTACAGCCACTAAGACAACAGTATGGAGTTTCCTCAAAAATTAAGAAGAGAACCACCTGATCCAGCAATTCTACTTCTGGTTATTCATGCAAGGAAATGAGAACACTGATTGAAAAGATGTTGGCCGTCCCATGTTCATTGCAGCATTATTTACAATAGTTGAGATATGGGGACAATCTGTCTATCAATGGTTGAAGGATAAAGAAAACGGGTATATGCAAAAAGCCTGAGCTCATAGTTAACAGAGACTAGACTGGTGGTTGCCAGAGGTAGGAGGCAGGGGGTGGCAAGGAGATCAAAAGGCACAAATTTGCAGTTATAAAATAAATAAGTACTGGGGATGTAATGTACAGCATTGTGACTGTAGTTAAAAATAGTGTATTGTATGTTTGAAAATCTCTAAGAAACTATATCTTAGAAGTTCTCATCACAAGAAAAAAAATTTTGCAACTATGTATGGTTATGGATGTTAACTAGACTTACTGTGATCATTTTACAATATATATCAAATCATTATGTTGTATATCTGAAACTAATATATGTCAATTATACCTCAGAAATAATAAAACATAAAAGTTGTTATAAAAAAAGAAAAGTATGTAGATGGTAGCTATGCATGCTAAATATATCTACACTTATGTGCCTAAAGAAATACCCAAGAAACTAATAATGGTAATTGCCTCTGGCTGGGGAGGGGAAATCTGAGAATCTTGGTGGCAAGAAGACTTTTCACTATATAGCTTACTATCTGCATGGATTAGCATTTTAAATAGTAGACTGAACTCTCATTTATACATGTTTTCATAGAACAAAATTCAGCTTTGGTTCTATCTAAAATATAAATTCTTGAACCTAATGATCTGTTTTAATTAAGTTTTGAGATCAGGGACCCTGGCCTTGACATCAAAAACAAAGTTTAATACATATTGGTCTTAATTTTTTGTGGGCTCTTTAGACTGTGATGTGTAAATTGCATGGAAAAGTCTTTAAAATCAGTGGCTTTCAATCCTGCCTGCCCATGAGAGTCACCTTGGGTTTAAAACAAACTACACGAATGCCCAGCCTCTACTCAGATCTGGTCTGAATCTTTGAGGGTGACATCCTTGTACCTGTATAGGCAGGCCTCGGAGATACTGTGGGTTCAGTGTGGACCAATGTAATAAAGTGAATATCATGATAAAACCGAGTCAAAGGAATTTTTTTGGTTTCTCAGTGCATATAAAAGTTACATTTATACTATACTGCAGTCTATTAAGTGTAATAGCATTATGTCTAAAAAAACAATGTCTATACCTTAATTCAAAAATACTTTATTGCTAAAAAAATGCTAACCATCATCTGAGCTTTCAGGCAGCTGTAATCTTTTTGCTGGTGGAGGGTCTGGCCTCAGTGTTGATGGCTGCTGAGATCAGGGTGGTGACGGCTGAAGATTGGAGAGGCTCTGGCAGTTTCTTAAAGTAAGACTGCAGTGAAGTTTGCCTCATTAATTGACTCTTCCTTTCGAGAATGACCTCTCTCTATCATGCAGTGCTGTTTAATTTGTCAATCCTCCCAAACCCTGCTACTGATTTCATCAGCTACATTTGTTATATTCTAAATCCTTTTGTTGTCATTTCAAGAGTCTTCACAGCGTTTTCTCTAGGAGTAGTTTCCATTTCAAGAAAGCACTTTTTTTTTGCTCATCCAGGATGAAGCCACTCCTCATCTGTTACAAGTTTTATCTTGAGATTGCCACAATTCAGTCACATCTTCAAGCTCCACTTCTAATTTGAGTTCTCTGGCTGTTTGTACCACATCTGCAGTTACTTCCTCCACTGAAGCTTTGAACCCCTGTGTTAGGCATGAATGTCCATCTCTTTTGTCCATCTCCATCAGAGCTCTTGAGTGACCAGATGCATTGTCAGTGAGCAGTAATAGTTTGAAAAGGATCTTTTTTTCTGAGCAATAGGTCTCAACAATGGGCTTAAAATATTCAGTAAACCATGTTGTAAACAACGTGCTATCTTAGGGCTCTTCCATTTATAGAGCACTGGCAAAGTAGACTTAGCATAATTCTTAAGGGCCCTAGGAGTCTGGAGTTGTCAGTGAGCATTGGTGTCGGCCTGAAGTCACCAGCTTCATTAACTCCTAAAAAGAGAGTCATCCTGTCCTTTCAAGCTTTGAAGCCTACCCATTCACTTCTCTTTAGCTATGAAAGTCTTCAATGGTGTATTGTCCTAATGTAAGGCTGTTTTGTATACTTTGAAAATCTGTTGGGTGTAGTTTACCTTTTACCTAGATCTAGCTAAGTATTTTAGCTGCATCTTATGGATAACTTGCTGCAGCTTCTCCATCAGCACTTGCTGACCTATTGCTCAGAAAAAAAAAGATCCCTTGCATTTTATGTTATGGAGATGCCTTCTTTCTTTAAACCTCTGCTAGCTTCCAGATTTTTCTGCAGCTTCTTCATCTTTCAAGCCTGGATAGTATTGAAGAGAGTTAGGGCCTTGCTGTGGACTAGGTTTTGGCTTAAGGCGATGTTGTGGCTTGATATTCTATTCAGACCACTAAAACTTTTTCCTTTTCAGCAATAAGGCTGTTTGCTTTGTTACTCGTATACTGAGGTAGCCCTTACAATTTCCATCAAGAACTTTCCCTTTGCATTCACAACTTGCCTGACTGGCACAAGAGGCCTAACTTTCAGCTTATTTTGGCTTTTGATGTGCCTTCCTCACTGACCATAATCATCTCTAGCTTTTGATTTCAAGTGGGAAACATGAGACTTACCTTTCACTTGAACACTTAGAATCCACTGTGGGATTATTAGTTGGCCTAATTTAAATATTGTTGTGTCTCTTGGAATAGGGAGGCCAGAGAAGAGGGAGAGAGATGGGATAACAGCTGGTTGGTGGAACAGTCAGAACAAACACAACATTTATCAATTAAGTTTATGCTGTCTTACATGGCATGGTTTGTGGCACTCCAAAACAGTTACAGTAGTAATATCAAAGATCAGAGATCACAGATCTCCATTACAAATATAATAATAATGTAAAAGTGAAATATTGTGAGAATTACCGAAATGTGACAGAGACATGAAGTGAGCAAATGCTTTTGGGAAAATGTGCCAATAGACTTGCTTGTGGGTTGCCACAAACTTTCAATTTGTTAAAAACGCAGTGTCCGTGAAGTGCAATAAAACAAGGTATGCCTGTTTTGCCAACGTGTCATCTTTGATGACTGACTTAATCACCACCTGCATCTGTTCCTTCCTGAGTCACGAGGAGGCTGTGTGGCACATAAAAACAAAATTGGATTTTTGTGGGTGGGGGGAAAGGCAGAAAACTGCCACACTGAGGATTAGATTTCTGGTTCTCTTACGTGGAATGGGGGCAAAATAGTTGCTTCCCCAGCCTGTTGGAGTCCAGCCTGGGGTGAGCATAGCTATAAAGAAGCATCCTTACCACGCCACCAATGACTGTCATGGTTACTTGAGTGCACACAGGGCACCTGCTCAAGGCTGGTGCTTCTTCTGCCTTTATCGCCCTTGCACGTCCCACCACGCAGCCAGCAGCCTCGGCCGCCCCTTACCGTCAGGTTGTGGGCTCCCTCTCCATGCATGGTGTGGTTGTCATGAAATACTCGTGAGACAACAATCTTGGTGCCATTTTGTAGCTATTTCCCATATGAACAACATATCATATTTGTTAATTAACCCAATGCCCAGAGCCCCAAAGTGTTAGTATCTCGGAGCCTAGAAGGCTGTAAGTTTATAACAAGGCCAAACACATCCCTTTAGCCACAACAGTATTAGAGCCTCTCTTTTACCTTGCATTGCACTATTTTGAACACCACTAATTTGGAATAATGAATTGTAGCTGGGATACTGCCTGGGCCAAAATTTAACTTTGAGCTATTTATGGGGGAAAAAAGCATCTGTGGAATTAAAATGATTGAATGAAGAACTACAGGAGAACATTTAAACTATATGAAGATGAAACATTTTCATGTGCATACAACCAAGTGGAAATCACTCCACTTTTCCCCGCTCCCCAAAGATGTCCATGTCCAGATCCCTGGATGCCATGAAGATGTTATGTTCCATGGCAAAGGAACTTGGCAGATGTAACTAGGGCTGTGGTCCTTGTGATAGGGAGATCATCCTGCATTATCAGGACTCTGTCAACCTAATTACAAAAATACTTAGAAGTGGAGAATTTTCTTCAGGTGGAGTCAGAGAAATGAGTTATAGGAGGAAGTTGGGGAGATTTGGAGCATGAAAGGGCTTTGACCTGCTGTCTATAGGAGGAGGTTCATGGAAAGCCCAAGAGCCTTGAGCAGCATGTGCCCCCCCCCCCCCCCGCTGACATCCAGCAAGGAAATGGAGACTTCAGTCAAGGAAGGACCTGAATTTGACCAACAACCTGAATGAGCTTGAGAACAGGTTCATCAAAGCAAACATGTGCCTGGAACTCCCAGAAAGGAACATGGCCCTGCTTGATCTTTAGTCGGCCGCCTCAGCTGACCCCACTGAGCCACACTGTGCCCAGACTTCTGACCCGTACAACTGTGAGGTCATGAATGCTTGTTGTTTTAAGCCACTACATTTGTGGTAGCTTGTAACAGCAGCAATAGAAAATTAATACAATAGGCATGTTAGTAAAAAAATTTTAATTGCTAAAATGGCCAGGAACTGATGGCCCAATGGTCAGAATGGCCAGAAGGCCAATTCAGTGTGTCCTGCTGGAATATGAGCCTCACAGATGAAAAGCTGAAAACAGTGATAAATTATTCTTAGCTCTTCATGACAACAGATCTCTAAAAGGGTCTCTCCTAGGCGCCGTTCTATAAGCTCAGCTCTGTTCATGGCATGTCTTTGAAAGTAATAAAAGGGATATTCCTTAAAAAAAAAGGTATGCCTGTACTTTTAAACAGTTTCTCAGATAAATCTGCTCAGATGAAGATGAAACTACTATACTGAATTGTGTGTGTGTGTATAGCTTTAAACAAAACAAAACAAAATCCAATATTTTATTTTATTTTGGTATCATTAATCTACAATTACATGAGCAACATTATGTTTACTAGATTCCCTCCACCATCAAGTCCCCACCAACCCCATTACAGTCAGTGTCCATCAGCGATGGAGATGCTGTAGAATCATTACTTGTCTCCTCTGAGTTGTACAGCCCTCCCCGTGCCCTCCCCCCCCATTATGTCTGCTAATCGTAATGCCCCTTTTTCCCCTTTGTCCCTCCCTTCCTGCCCATCCTCCCCAGTCCCTTTCCCTTTGGTAACTATTAGTCCGTTCTTGGGTTCTGTGAGTCTGCTGCTGTTTTGTTCCTTCAGTTTTTTTCTTTGTTCTTATACTCCACAGAAAACCCAATATTTTAACTATTGTAATGAATGTTAATTTAAAACCAGACTGTAACCATCTAAGATTTTTGAGTAATTTTCTTGAATGGCTGTTGAAAGGATTAAGTAAATGACAGTAAAGGGACTTGTGAACAGGGGTGGTCTATCCTGAAGGCAAATAGTTACTCAGATCGCTCTGTCTGATTATAGATCTTTTCCCCTGGTTCGAGCATCCTGTGCATATGAGAGAGAATATTTCATCAGTCTTACCCATTCTTATACATTCTTAGATAGTTCATTACTGGTGGGTCTCTCCTACTGGACTTTAAAATTTTCATAGGAAAGGCACTGTCTCTTTTTCTTTTTTAGTTTCCCTTCGCCCTCTTTGTTTTGTGTGTGTGCGTGTGCGGGTGTGATAAGAACACTTACGTAAAATCTAACCTCTTATCAAATTTTTAAGTATAAAATACAGAATTGTTAACTATAGGCACTAGGACTTACTCATCTTATATAACTGACCAGTATATCAAACTGTACTTATGAGTACTATGCCAAGGTCTCTCTGATTTCAAAACTTTATTAAAACAGATGACCAATTTTTCAGAAATTTTAATTTAACTAGTATCTTCCAGTTTTATCTCTTTCCCATCCCCTGGCAACCACCAGTCTTCTCTCTGCTTTATGAGTTTTACTTTTTTAGATTCCTTATGAAAGTGGTATTACATAGTATTTGTCTGGTTTATTTCACTGTGTATAGTATTCTCCAGGTTCATGCATATTGTCACAAATTGCTGGATTTCCTTCTTTTTTAAGGCTAAATACTACTCCATTATGTGTATAAACTGCATTTTCCTTAACCATTTGTCTGTTGAAGGACACAGGTTGTTCCCATATCTTGGCTATTGACAATACTGCAGTGAATATGGCAGTACAGATCTCTTCAAAATCCTGATTTCAGTTCCTTTGGATGTATACCCAGAAGAGGGATTTTTTTTTTTAAAGGAGTTCTTGTTCATTTTAACATTATTTGTTTTTTCCCTTTTGTTTTATTACAGTATTTTTAAGTACAGAGCTTCAAGCTTTACAGATATTACAGAACAAGAAATGTAAAAATTCTCAATTAGATAAAAACAGTGAAATTTATCAGGAAGTTGAAGCTCTCTGTGATACTCTTGGTATATCCAAGCCAACAACTTCTGACATTCCACTTATGCTAAACCAAGTGGAATCAAAGGTAATGTATTTGTTTCATTTTTTTATTTCCAAAAAATTCAACTAAATGCTGACATGTAAATCTTTTAAAAATGAAAATATTTCCTTTACTTAGAAGATACATTCCATTTCAAGATAAATTTGTCTTCATGTAAAATTAAATTTTGGATTTTGAGTTAATACGCATGTGACCTAATTTGCGTATAACTGATATTTAGAAATCAGATCTTAATGAGTTAGTGCCCTTAGGGTTTGATGTGATAGAAATCACTTTGCAAATTTAAGGATCCCTTTCCTAAACAAGGTTGTAATGCAGTATAATGAAAGAAGTAGAGTCATATTTCAAAGACAAATTAAAATTTTTTTAAGTGGGTGTTAATAGAATTGCAATGAGGTTGTTTTTCACAGTGAGCAAGCACAATTTTGGGTGGGTAGGGTTAGTGTTTGTTGTATAGTGAATGCATGAATGAATACCCTGATGTAGTTAGAAATATCCAAAAGCTATGTACTTCAGGCTTTTTGACATTTTCTTTTATAAAATAGAAGAATTCTTTCACATTTTAAAACATTTTTTAAAAATTAAAAAAAAGAAAAATTCTTTCATAGAATAAGTTTGTAAATGCCAACTAAAAAAAGTTTCTGAGTTAACAAGTTATTCTTCAGGAGTTTATTTTCTTTTTTTCCTCTACATTAAGAATGATCTAGGGCTGACTAAAATGTCTGCAATTATTTCAAATGGAGACAGATTGCTGGGCTTTTTCTAGTCTTCCAGGGCTTTCACCTATTGATCCCAAAGAGGGTTTTCCCATTTTATAGGTTTCAGTTAGTATTAACAATATCCCTAAACTTCTCTTTTCCCCACTTGAAGCAGGCTATAATGCCCATTTTTAAATGCTGGCAGACTAATTGTAAGGTAGTTGTTAACCATGGCCATTATGGATCAATATTTACCTAAAAGAACTTCCTTCTCCATTTAATTACTATCAAAAGCAAAAATTTCTTTTCTTCTATGCGATATATTTAGATTACACTTTGTCCCTCTTGGGGAAGAAAATTATCATTATTTTCTAACTTGAAGCAATTCAAATATGAATCTAAAATAGTTACAGTAATATTAACAGCAAACATATAGAGCATTTACTATTCTAAATGTGTGTATTTAATAACTCACTTAATTCTCACATCATCTGTAGTGAGATATAGGAACTGTTATTATCTTAATGGCCATATGAGGAAACTGAGGTGCTGAAAGATTTAATAAATTAGACAAGCAAGTTTCTAAGTAGTAGTGGTAGACCTGAGGTTTGAACCCAGGCAGTCAACCTCTGGAGTGTATGCTTTATCTCCCTCTGTCACAAGTAACTCAGACTTATTAAAACTGTTATCTAATAGTGAAATCTTGGTAATGTAGCTGAATTATTACATGTAAGAATCTATAAGTGTGCATTCAGAATCCCTCTTGAGTGAGGAGTTAAAACTAAAACTTTGAGTAACATATGAAATAGCAGCCAAACTTGGAAGTACCTATAGAAGTTGAGGAATCTACAGAAATGGTATATTTTAAGAAAATAGGTTAATTATTTACAATATGCAAGAAATATATTTAGTTGTATCATTGTTTTAGAGGAAGATTTGTTGTGAAGCAAAGCTTAAGCTTTGGGGCCCCTTATTTTCATAAGTTCTTTCTAAGCTAATTTTTAAAAAACAGCTTTCTTAAAATATAATTTATGTGCCAAAAAATTCACCCATTTTAAGCGTACAATTCAAGGACTTTTAGTACATTTATAGAGTATAACCATCATCAAAATCTAACTTTAGAGCATTTCCATCACCCTCAAAAGAAACTTTACACCCATTTACGATCACTCCCTCTTACCACCACCAGTCTCCAAGCTAATTTTGTGTTCACAATTTTTAATTCTTTCTCTTAAAGAAGGCCCCCAACATTAAATAAGCTTTACATCTCTGAAAATCTGAACTGCTCCTGATAGTTTTCCCTGGTTACTTTATACCTGAGAAACTCTAAATATTTCATTCAGTTTTGAAATATTTTCATTAGGTAATGAAGTATTCTCCAGGTAGGAGGGTGAGTCCAACTTAGGCTGTAATTTCTCAGTCATTTTCTTCAGAATAAATTACTGTTTTAGAAATGACCCCTGATGTTGCCAAAGCAAAACTGAATGCCTAATATCTTGTTCACCAAAATGAAACATTTTAAGTAATGCAAATTAGTGACTTTGTAAAAGTAATGAAATGTGTATGTGGTAACTTTAATTGAAAGGGCTTGCTTTCCTATTTGTGTTGCTGAGCAGTGAAACCACAATACTTAAAATTGGAATGTGTGTAGTATTTAATTGAGAAAAATCAATGTGCTAATCAAAGATTTTAGTATCCCTTTTGAGAATTTACCAGAATGTAAGAGAGTGCCATCTTAAGAAATTATTTCACACACAACATACAGATTCTTGTAGTAAAACCTCTTAGTAGCTACTTCTTTAGTCGCCTATGTACAACATTTCTTAGGCTGGAAAAGAAAGTGTGCTATAGCTTGAATTAATACAACCAATGCTTTGGAAAAGATACTCTGCACTGTGGTGATACCCTTTCCTAGTATGTGAAGGTATATTTTAATTATTTCACTTTAACATTTTATTCTCTAGCATTCAAAACACTTTAAGCAAGAACAAGATTGTTTTAAATTAAGGATATACATTCTCACAATCTTTTACTTTTAGGTGAAAGATATTCTCTCAAAAGTTCAGAAAAATCATGTGGGAAAACCACTGCTGAAAATTGATATAAACCTGGAACAGGCGGTAAATCTCCCACTTTTATTAGTTTTATGTAATTAAATCAGTGAATATGACTTAATTTATAAGTGGACATTTAGATTTTACAATGTGTAGCATGCATTAATATTTTGGAGAAGTAAAATGGATTGATATTCTAGAGTAATAGATTCTAACATTTCTCTGATGAGATTGTTAATTAATTTTAAACATACCTGGCCAAGAGTATAGGTGCCCAATATGTCAGCATAGTTGGGATGTGAAAAGGATAGGACCTCAAAGCCAACAAGATGGGGTGTTTTTGGTATTTTCTTTTCCTTATTGGTCCAGATGACTTAGCAAGTAGACATTTTACTTAACATGTTTGATTGAAGATGAGTTAAACTCTACCAATTGTAGTTTAATTTATATGCTTAATCATTAATGTTCTATCAAATACTCTTTATAATGTGAACATTTACCATAATGTCTCATGGTATCAGGAAATGGTCAAGTACAGTATGTTTTGAATCTGCAGGAAATATTGACTAAATTTTTCAAATTTCTCTTCTCTACATAAAGAGAAAACCTAAAGCTTATGATTTTGTTTTCAAATTCTTCAGGAACAGCTGGAAAGAATCAATGATGCTCTTTGTTGTGAATATGAGTGCCGCCGGCGGATGTTGATTAAACGATTAGATGTGACAGTGCAGTCCTTTGGATGGTCTGACAGAGCCAAGGTAAGGCTGTTCTCCCATTTTGTCCTGTAGGTGGCGCTCTGAGACAGCTCTTCAGGCTCTCTTGTTTACTATCCTGTACGTATGCCACATTTGCACTTTATCACTAAATCTGAGGCACAAACCCAGGCCGACCACTAGTATTATATGATCATCTGCTCTTGTGTAAATCCCTGTTTGCAAATATCTTAATTTTTTCTCAATCTTTCACCTTTATTTTAAACTCATAGATGTGATTTATGCAAGGACATGCGTAAAAGAAGGGCCATCATTTGAGACAGTGAGATACAGTGAGCAGCTGGGCAGGAAAGCAGTTTAGAGGAGTGGGTACAGGCAGCACCGCGGTAGTACTGGTAGTGCAAGTCTTCTTCAAAGTGTCCTAAGCTGTAGAGTGTGTTTCAGTTGAAGGGCTGGTTGGAAGGTGGGGGCATTCCCAAGTAGGAATCTCTTCAGATAGCTTTTGAGAGAGATGTCTCCTTCACTCCCACTTAATGCCTTGACTCTGTACCCAGGCTTTGTCTGGGATCCCCTGCCCCAGCCTGCGTTACAGTCTATAGAAATTCTCCAGACAGTAGTAAGCTGAGACCATTTTAGGGCTCAGCTCATTTGCTTTCTGTTTCAAGGATCACTGTCCTGTGTTCCTTGATGTCCAGTGTCTGCGAATCACTGGTTCACATTGGTTGTCTACTGTTGTAGTTGTTTCAGGTGGGAAGGTAACTATGGTGCCTTTCACTCTCAGGTGTGACTTTACACTCTTTGGATTAACTAGGCAGTTCTTCTGCCTCGTGTTGTACCAGCTGAGGTCACTGTTGCAGCTTCATTCAGCTGGTGCCTGCTCCAGGCCGGAACGTCCAAGATGGTGGTCTCACGAGTCTGGCTTCTGCTGACTGTCTGCTGGCATTCTTCAGTTATCTTGGCTCTCATATATGTCTCTACATGGTGTCTTACTGTTTTCCTATGGCTGCTGTAACAAATTACCCAAACTTACTGGCTTAAATGATACACTTTTATTCTCTTACAGTTCTAGAGATCAGAAGTCCTAAAATGAAGGTATTAGCAGGGTTGCTTTCCTTCATTCCTTCCAGGCACTTCAGGGGAGAATCTGTTTCCTTGTCCTTCCTAGCTCCCAGCTGCCACCTGCATACCTTGGCTCTGGACCTCATTCTCCATCGTCAAAACCTACTAGTAGTGTGGGATCTTCCAGTCTGTCTTTGTCTCTCTACTTCCATGGTTACCTTGCCTTCTCCTGTCTCTCTTGTATAAGTATCCTCATGATTACACTGGGGCCGTGCAGCTAATCCAGGATAACCTTTCATCTCAAGATCCTTAACTTAATCACATCTGCATCTGAAAGGTGGCCTGTCCATAGGGCCCAAAGATTAGCATGTGGACACGTTTGGGGAGCATTATTCAATTTTCCAGGTGTTGCATCTTCCTTCTAATTGGATTTTTTTCTGTCATATGCTGTTGCTATATTTTTTCTTCCTTTTAAGGTGGTTGGAAGGTGGGGGCATTCCCAAATATGAATCTCCAGTTATAAAACAAATAAAAAGGGGCTGTAATGTTCAGCATGGGGAATATATTCAATAATATTGTAAAAATTACATATGGTGACAGATGAGAACTAAACTTATCATGGTGATACTTCATAATGCATATAAATACACCTAAAACTAATGTAATACTGTGTGCCAATTATACATCAATAAAAATAATGTTCTTCTCTGAACTAGTTTTCACCAGCAACTACACTTAGTAATTGGGACTGTTGTTGTTGGACTTTGAGGACGGCTGTTGTGCCGTGGAAATCCCTGATGCTGACTTGTAGAAATCTTCTCTGTAGCTGCTCATTTTTTTTAGAATCTTTTAAATATGTTTTAAAAATCAGGTATTCTAATGAGCCCTCCATTTTCTGTATCCTTTCCCTCCCAAAAGCATATATCCTCCTGTTGCAGTCTGGGCTCTTGTGTAGCTATCCTGGCCACCCCACTATTCTTGGAGCCCATGGCCGCCTCTTTCATTGCTCAATCCCTCATTGTGCTGTAGTAAATCCACAAATAACTTCTTAACAAATGGTGCATATGTGGTGATTTTTGAAAATCTTTGCATTCTGAAAATATTTATTCTCCTGTCACATTTGACTGATACTTTAGGTACATATAAAATTCCAGGGTGAAAATATTTTTCTTTAAGAATATTAAAAGCCTTGTTTCATTCTTTTTGAAAATTTAGTGCTGCTGTTAAGAAACCTGATTACATTCTCAGTCCTTTTGGATAATCTTTTATTTTTCTCTGGAAGTTTTTGAGCTCTTTTCTCCATCCTTGGAGTTCTGAAATGTCACAGTATGTGTTAGCCTGAGTGTTTTTTCATTCATTGTGCTAAACAGTAGGTAGACCTTTCAATTTGTATGCTCTTAGCTTTAAAATTTTTCTTTATTAATTTCCTCCCTTTTGTTACTTCCATCCTTTTAAAATTTCCAGGAATTCTTCATAGTTTTTTGCTTTATGGATGTGCTTATCTTCTTGAACGAGGCTGGAAATTAAAAAAAAAAATGTTTGTGCCTCCAATTAGATCTTTTTCCTAAAGGGTAATTTTTGTTCATTTTTCTTGGTGCCTCACTGGGGGCATCATGGTCTTTGCTTGTCCATATTTAGGAACAAGACACTGAAAAGCTGACTGGGAACTACACTTAGTAATTGGGACTGTTGATGTTGGACTTTGAGGATGGCTGTTGTGCCATGGAAATTTCTGGTGCTGACTTGTAAAAGTCTTCTCTGTAGCTGCTCATTTTTTTTTAGAAGAAACCTTATTTTTTGCTTATGCTTTTTTTCTTTTGGCCAGCGGAGGAAAAGAGGCAGCATATTACTGGGGTTAGAGGCATCAACTATTGTA